>JAECUM010094331.1:0-69207 GCA_016617855.1 Megalonaias nervosa | reverse complement strand
ATATATATATATATATATATATATATATATAGTCTGTTTTCTGTGTTGCAATAGGTTTTATTTAGTACTAAATACCAGTAGGTCATAATATGTTTCCTATGTTTGTATGTTTTTTTTAAACTGGTAAATGAATATTTGCATTTATTTTCGAGATAAGGAGACAGTGAAGATTTGTTCTGAAAGTGGTGTGTATATATGACCATGAAACTAATTATGTTTTTTTATATAATGAACAATCATTCATATCAATGAACAAAGTAACAAACATTAAAACTTTTGGTGTACAAGAGAACTCAGAATCCTGAAGGAAGGATTTATTATCGTTCATGTCAGCAAATGGTATTAAACAATATTTCAATTCGACACTAATATTGATTACATGAATGACTGTCTAATTGTTGCAATGGATCATAAAACATTTTCATGTTTACTTGTAAATTAGAGTTATTCATCATAGGCCTCAAGGGTTCAATTCAGGCGGTTTTTAATCAAATTGATGTTTTACTTTATGCAGCTTTTTTCCCGAAAAATAATACATATTGTCGCGTTTTGATTTTGTGAATAGTTTATAGGTAACAAGTATCTTTACGAAATAATAGAAAAGCTGACATATTTGCAAATCTTCTTTGGTGCTTTTTAAAGACACTGTAAAAATAACCATTATATCAGAAATGAAACCAAACTACCTCATAACTGCAAGATACATAATATGAAGAAAACTTGAGACGGAGCAGTCTACAGCCCTTTTATAACATAGTAATCTTGAAACTTGATAATCTGAGATTAATTTTATGTTTTTGTCGTTTCCAACGTTGAATTAACAGAGACAATTTCGGGGCCCCGAATGGCCGAGTGGTCTAGAGCGCTCACCGTTCCGGATCACTGCCATCTCACCTCTGTCTGCGTGGGTTCGAGTCTCAGGCTCGGCTAACGTGGGTACGTGAGAAAGCCTGCCAGTAGCTTCTCGTGGGTTGGTGGTTCTTTCCGGGGTTTTCCAGGGTTCTTCCTCCACCAGTGATTCTGGCCGCCATGTATAGCTTATCTTGTGCTGAAAAATGGCGTTAAACTCAATAACAACAACAATGACAACAACAGAGACAGTTTTATATAGAAGCCCATGAAATAGTTTAAAATCTAACCTTACATTCTACAGATTTGCTCCCAACTCACTGTTCAGAGATTGTTATATTTTGTTTATGTTTTTCAGGTCGAAAATTAACGAAGCTGAAAAAGATTTCAGAAATTAAATTTGGTCCATTATATAAAATGTTGTGTACTTTACGTAGTTAATGACTGCAATTAGTCACACTGAGAAATAAAAAAGAGCTACTTGTTTAAATATTAGTAATTTTGAAAGTAATATGTAGCAATCTGGCACTAAAACTAAACACTGACAAATATTGTACTGGAGGTCAAATATGGCAACGTGATGTTTATATTCTCTCGCACGTTATTCTTGAAGATAACTATTGAGGCGTTTTAGCCATTCCTTTATGCAGTCTGCATTTAAGAGACAGAAGATTATTACTTTAGATCTATATACGTTTCCTTTGTATTAATGTGAGAAAAAATGTGTATTACATCAGCAAAAATGTAAACTTAATCACAACTTAATTCAGTAATAATAAAATGTATGTCAGATGGGTTATACCTTATGTTTCTTCATGTAATCCTGTACGTCCAGTTGTTTACATACAAGTTTATCAATTGGAATAAAAAAAAAAACATCAGGCGCAAGGACAAGAATAAAACTGACTCGAGGCAATGTGAACCTTGTACCTTCAAATAACGTCAACAAACTAGAGAGGAAGAGTTCTAGAGGGTTTCTGTCAATGACATTGATTCTCCGAGGCAACCAAATCAAGTCAATTTTCAACATACAAAATCAGATAAAAATTACATTTCGACAGTAATAAATATTCTCTCTAGACATTTATGGGTTAAAACAGTGAATAGGTTATGATATACACTATTATTAGTAAAGTATCCCAAAGTCAACACAAAGTAAGAATAAGAATAAACCATAACAAATCCTATGTACTTTTCAAATATATTCTATTAACCTTGTTGAACCAACTGAAAAATTGTTTCATTAAAATAATAAGTACATTGAAGACAACAATTTTGTCACACCTCAAAAGAAACTCGAACCAGATAAAGTGGTACGCTATTTGCATGGTGACAATATTGTCTTAAACCAATATAACAAAAGAACATTGATATAGTAACAAAAGTTCTTAATATTGTTAGGGTTGTAATCATCAGCAATAAGGGATACAATGGTGTTTTCTTCCGATATTTATTAGCAAATTTATTATTGTGATTTCTAGAGTATTATAATAACAAGTCATAGTAATAAGGACGATAGTTGTTATTCAGTGCGCTGTGCATGCAGCAAAGCATATCTAATTTCGAAACTGCATTTATATTAAGACAGTGCACAAAAACTATAAACTGTGCCTTGCAGAGGTAAAGACTGCATTAAAAAGATTTTAAAAATATTTAAGAGAAGAAGCAGTGATAAGTTGTGACAAAACAAGCCTAAACAACACTATTTAAATAATTGTTACAAATTGTAAAGGAAATAATTTTAATTCTACCAATGAGGGAAAAGAAAACTATCCGTTACAGAATGCAGATAATTGAGCATGACCATTTAACTTGTCAGGACAAGATCATGGACATAATAAATGTAATTTTAAATGTAGACTTCCTAAATACGATCCAGATGTACATATCATTTATATGTTTATTATTCCCATGTAAATATTAAACCGATAACAAATTGGATCCTAATGAAGGAGTTAAAATAATACAAAATCATGAAGAAAAATATAGTTGAATTGGCATAGATTTTGTATACCTAATTTCTTTAGCAAAAAATGGAAAGGACAATTGTGTTTATAGATAATTACAGATTTATGAGCAAACCATTGAGATCAATGTTCAAGGCAATTAACGTATAATAAATTTCTTGAGAAAGAAACGTTGAAATGAAAACAAAGTTTGCAAGGAAGTACATTTAACGATTGAATATTTTTTGTGATATTAATAGATGTAAATCCACTTGCCACTAATACAAAACTTATATTCCAGATTCAGAGATGAGGTAATAAAAGAGGACGACTTCCAATACGTCAACGATATTAGTGATCATTCCAAATTAAAATCTAAACACTGGTCATATTTTACAAAGGTTTATATGCAACAATTTTTAAAAAGATCCAGCTCAAAGTTATAGTTCAACAGAGGTGGTTCATTTTGCAAAGGTAACAGGAGTAGAAGTAGGGTTATGTACAGGTTATGATATACCTCAAGGACTTAGTCTGGTATACAAGAAGGAATTGGTATGCTGCCAATTAAATATTATAAATCCAACATGCCGACGATGAACGTAAGGTTGTATGATAAATCCAACATGCCGACGATGAAAGGTAATTTCATAGGTCATGGTGAATGTAATTTATTATATACTAGGTTTTGATAACCTTTATAATATATCCATGTATCAATTTCTACTTTGTGCAAACTTTTGACAAACAATATGTACAAGCTAAATAAACATGAAGGAAAAAAGAAATGATGAGAAGTAAACTGCCTCTTGAGGAAAAACTTAAGTAGTATTTAAAGTTATATGTTTAGTCATCGCTATTGTTTGCAAAATGAACTATTGATCTGTTCATAGAAAGGCCTGGATAACGGTTTAGCAGTAGTTAAAGTAAAAAAGGGCTTGTTTGGCAAAACGTACTGGAGCAACATTTGGGATAAAATCACTCGTAGACAACATCAAGCAGGACATATAGATTACTGCTCATTATCTGTTCCATCTATCAAATAATCTGCAGTAACATTTGTCTGGAAGTATTGCGTATATAATAATCTGCATTTTAAAACACGCTGGTCTTTATTAGGTGATTATGTCATTGTGCTATGTCAAGTGTTTGGGTTTTGTTTGCAGTTTTGATCAGAGAGATATGAATAAATAGCAAATATCGATGGATAAATCAAGTCCGCTCCTACAAAACATTAATATCATTGATTATTTATTTCATGAACTTTGTCGTTTAAAAATTATGTGCAGATGCAGTTATAATAATATTCCCATAATTGTCCTGCTTGCTATCTTTACAGTTTTCACCCAAGTTTTCTTCTTTTAAATAATTTTTACAGTTTGCTTATAACTGCTGAAATCGTATGTTTATAATGCAAGTGTTAAGTCCTACTTCAGAATTATCATACGGTTTTTGTACGTTACCGTGGTATCCAACAACGCTTTGCATTTTTAGAACCATATTACTAGACAAAAGAACATACTATCACTAAACATATCATAGTCCAGCTGTACCTTTGAATCTGAAATATATCGGTAAAATCTTGTCCTGTTGTTTTGTTCGAATCATACCATTACTCTCCTAAATTTATTCATTCATTTAGCTTGTTTATGAATATTAAACAATTGAAATAGACTGTTGAATAGAGCTTCTCTATTGTACTTTAGCAACAAATATACAAATCACGTATTAACTGATATCCTGATTTAATCTTTCAATATTATCACCTATCAATCTTGTCCTACTTTCCATGGATACAAATTCTAGCCTGATTATTAAGTCTGAAGTAATCAACGAGATGAAAAATAAAATTTTATATATATATATATATATATATATATATATATATATATATATATATATATATATATATATATATATATAGGTTACTTTTCAGTTAATATTTCTCACCTTCAGCCAATTCTTTCCTTATCAAAATCCTGTATGTACTAGCACAGTATATAATACTTAATAATCTATTAGTATGGTATCTTTTCTATTTTGATCTAGAGGATTGTTAACCGTATTACTGAAGATGCTGACGTGTTCGTAGTGATGTACTCTCATTACAAAAACAATATTTCATGTTTAAAGAATAAGTGTGTCTTACATTGATTTAATCAATTTGAATAAAAATAGAAACTTAAAAAGAAAACAATCAATTTATCAAACTGCACATGTGATTGTGAGCAACAAGAAAAGACATAGAACGACATTTTATAGCGAACAGATTCGCAGGGATGAGAGGAGTGCATTCACTCGGTCAATACACAGTTGCCCAGAGCATATCTTAACTACGTTCAAAGGGCAAATATGTGCATTTGCATGTGATATAAATAAAATATATGTATAGCATGTACACTATTGCATTCGATGCATAAATTTGTAATTGAGAGAAAACTCTGTAAACCTTATTTCGTTTTAATGAGAAATGTATACATCTCGATGTATATCATTGAAACAGCGTACATACCATATATATATATATATATATATATATATATATATATATATATATATATATATATATATATATATATATATATATATATATATATATTATTCACTGTTTGTAAACATCATGCAAGAATATGGTGATGATGATGGTGGTGGCCGTGATAATGGTGGTATAAACATCATGCAAGAATATGGTGATGATGATGGTGGTGGCCGTGATAATGGTGGTACAAGTGTTGGTGTTAGTGACAAGTACAGTAATTTATATAAATTGCAAACTTACCTGTGAAACCACAGATCTAGCAGTACTGTTAGTGTGTGGCTTATTTTGATTGGGGTAGGGTGCTCCCAATGTTTATTTAAACTATTATAGAAGTCCCACGAAGGCTCTATTTTATTTGAAGTTAAATTTAGTGAAAGATAGATGTAAAGGTCCGAGCCTGCAGTCAGCAATGCCGTCGGTTAGATGGTTAAATATACAAAAACGGTTGAAATTCAATGAATAGTAATTTAATAACAATTCAACAATTAAATGACTCAATTCCCAATTACACTCCTTCCGCTCGACCATTTAATAAGCCTATTGTATCACTTGATTAGCAGTGTGAGATTGATTTTCACCTGTCCTTGTATTTCTACTCATCTGGTGTATCCTTTCTCTCTCTTATTTCTCCCACTTCTTTCTCCCCTTCCTCCTCGACTTTTCTCCAAATTCCTTCTCTTCTTCCTCCTCGACTTTCTCTAGACTCCTTCTCCTCCTCCTCTTTCTCTAGACTAATTCTCCTCCTCCTCCACTTTCTCTACCACGACTTCGACTGTCTCGACTACAGTCTCAATTCCGTCTCCAACTCTTGAATACTCGGGACCTAATGGAACCCGAAGTTCTCTGTCCCCTAAAAGCTTCCTTTCCGAAGCTTTCTCTTTCCTTAGAATCTACCTCTAAGTTTTGCCTCCAAATTACGAGTGGCTTCGTCTCGAAGTAAACCCTATTCACTTACAATCCCTCTAGGCGAATACTAAATTTTCGCTTACGAGTTCTGAAAGTTATCATTCGGTCTGCATTGTAATCATACCCTTTATCTCAATTCCGATTGGATATCGCTTTGAACCGATCCAATCAAACTTAGCGGACCATGTCCCTCTCGCTGTCTGTGAGCGAGGGAACGGATGAGAACACGCCCCGATCATCCCGCGGCTTCCCTTTGATTTTTGGACGAAGCTTTAACACCTAGGTGTGATAACTACAAGCCTTTGTTTAGATCGTGCGATCTGTGCCGATTCAAGATTCCGGTCTCTGGCAGGTCATATAACATTGCGTAAGAGTTCAGCACTAGCCCGCTGCAATCTTTAGACATCAAACACATGGCCGCGGTAATATTCCCAAGACAGGTAGAATATAGCTTACACATGACATTATAGCTGGGGCTTAGCGAACCTGACAGTTAGTTCCGTGACTAAATTAGAGTATTATACACCTCTACCGGGCAACAGAATAGAGTTCAGAATCTGTGATGAATAGGCTTACTCTTTTACAAGACATGAATTATTCATCTGAGAAAATTGGCCATTAAAATCAAATGTAAATAATATTATACTAATTTATGAAATGTCACGTATAATCGAGCTACTGTATTATATACGCGATTTACATATTGTGGTGCGAGGGACTCAAATTGCTCCGGTGGCTTAGAGCGTCCGTCTCGGATGCGGGAGGTCGCGGGTTCGAAGCTCGGCCGAGTCGTACTTATAAAATCAGTACTAACAGCTGCCTCGGTATGCGCTCAGCATTAAGAGATTAGTGTTAGGACTGGTCGGCCTGGTGTCAGGATACTGTGACTGTGTAGGACATAATGCTACATGTCTGCGGCATGAAATCCCAGTGCTAGACACCACTATAAACTGCCACACTGCACGTGACTGACCGGGTCCTAAGGTAACCAGGCAGCACACGAAACATTATACTGATGACGTCACAGTGACATACACCTGCAGCATGTACAGTCTGGTTATATTTCACTTGTGTTCACTGAATTTGAATATGTGATCCAGTAAATGCCCTCGTGCACTCATGCGAGGCGACGATGTACTGAGATATCAGTGCACTGTGATTTTGATTTATAGACAAACGAGTAAACATAACGTTTATCGCATCTTGGATCTATGCAAAAGTTTTAGGAGTACTCAGTAGAACAAACAACATCCACCCTGACCTGATTACAAGACAGGAGATCAGGGTCTATATTCTTGCTGCTGGACTCGTCATACAAGCGAGTATTGAAGGTACTTTACTCGCATCGGCCAACAAAATCTTAGCACAGCCATAACGTAAAACAAGTTAAAATGGTCTTAAAACAACCAAACAGAAATGTTAATGTGGGTCCCAGATACACACCAACCATCATGTTATTATAGGAACACAAGGCCAAATTGGCTGTCATGTTGCGTTCTTGGACAAAACAAGGTTGTTATGTGGCATTCTTGGACAAAAAAATTTGCTCCCATTGCCCAACAATAAATAACCAAAGCCCTTTTAGGTAAAACACCTTGAAGCAGGGTTAACCCAACAAATCACGATGATGTATTGTGTCTCTAATGCACACTGATATATTTATTTATTATCACAGTTTTTATCTCTTGTACGTTTGCACTGATTGCAAACTATGTTGACATTGTATTAATTGTTATTCTTACTCGGTTTATATCAAAACAATCTCCGTGCTCATTGGATTGGACACAGAATGATTAAAGCTGACTTGGCGAATAAACTAGCTGCTTTGATATTTTCCAGACACGCGTTGGATACATAAGTATGAATCCGATACTGGTAATTGGACGCCAAATATAGATCGCTGTGCAGAAGGATATGTCGTTGTTTAGAATAAAAAAAAAACAAAAAACAAAACAAAGCAAGCCAACCGTGGAGTTGATTTCTTTACATCCCATTTCAATAATTCACAATATTTAGCTAATTATAGTACTTGTTAATGGCGTGTGTTTAATAAATGGAGGGAGAAAAGGAATAAAACGTGATTCAGAAAACTGTGTAATTGCAACTAAAATATATTGTGATTGCCGCAGCCTTTACAAATAAGAACGTTATTGTTTACCATTACCAGTTATAAAGAGTTGTAAACACATAGACAGCACACCCACTTCGGGCCAGTGTTTTACCAACTTCGGCCAAATTGGCTTAAATAGCGTTGGTCCAACGGTAAATATTGCTGAACCAAAGTCGGCGCAACATCGCATTTAAATGATAGCACGGTCAACCTTGGCCCGACACATTGTCCCAAAAGAGAAATAATAAGCAAAAATGAAGTTGGGCCAGCGTTATTAAACAAGCTCGATCGACATTGGAGACAAGGTGGTATCCATTGTGACAACCCTGGCCCAAATGACGGCTAATGAGCAAAATTTGCTTGACAGTTATTTGTCACTCCACATGAGAATTTACACGATTTGATTTGTGTAATGTTCTAAAAAAAAAAAAAAGATTATATCACGGCTAACTGAATTTTCAATAGAAACTGTAATTCAATTACAAAAATTAAATTCAATTAAAAATTTCATGTAACAAGATATCAATAATGCACTAATTAGAGATGCGGGTTCATATGATATACCATCATAAATCACAATTCAATTTAAAAAACAAAAATAGAATCTTAGATAAAATGATATAAACGGTCGCACTTAAAACGTATCGAATATGTCAAAAAAAATATAAGCCATGCCGTCTGATTTCGTGCGAACATTATTATAATTTCTTTGCCGAATATGATTCGCAAATATATGCAAATATATAAAACCCAAAGGTCATGAAAACAACTCTATTTGGATGATTCAATATGAAAAATATCCCGATAACTGCAGAGGGTAACTTCACCAGCAAAAAGAAAAATACCTGCTGAACGGTTCGAGAAAGTACTCTGCTTCACGCTCCAGTTCTACGGATCTAATTTCAAGGGGTCTATGTCCAAGTAAATCTTTGGGGTGGCTACCAGTACGCGGTACATTACAAATGGGATGCATGTCACTATCATCCTTATCAGAAGATGCCATCGGAGGCACTTTCCAAATAGAGGGAAAACTTTGTATATCCTAGAACGAAAAGCTTATTAAGATTAGAGAACACGGTAGCAGCAAAGAAGGATAACAAAGACCAGCCATATCAGGTAACAAGAGATCAATAATGCATTAATTGGGATGTATTTGCATATGATATACCGTCATAAATCATGCATCGCATAGGAATTCAATTATGCGCTCAGACCGTAAAACACTGACGGGAGAAATTCTTGAGTAGTGCATACTTTCTGTCCATCGACTATGCACCAGACAGACAAGCTAAGACGCAGAGACTAAAGTCCCGCCGACAGTATTGGAATGTTAGCGGCTAGCTTATCACCAAGACCCATCCGACAGCCGTATTAGAACTATGCAGAATCGAGAGCACATCTCCGCCTTACCAGAATAGTCGCCTATTTAGAGAAAACCCAGGTACAATAGCATACATAGCTGCATACATACGCCTGCCCTCAGTGGCAGACAACAACCACCACCAGCAAGTTTGGGTTTAGAGATTGGCAGTGCACAATGAGATACTATTGTCTACACTAGCCATGCCTAGCATAGAGCGATTGAACGGCCTGCCTTAGGAGGGGCAATTTACTAACAGAATAATATGTTAATCTGGAGGCAGTAATGGCCGCCAGAGCACGACCGTTAACCCTAGACAGTCCGCCCATATTTGAACAAAAGGTTTGGCTCATTCACCACGAGTACAAGGTAGCAAGAAACGAGATTCAGACGACCGCACATGTGGTGAACGCTGCTGGAATGGTCGACGAAGCGGCAATAGCAGGTTGAACGCCCTCTTAGAGATCCTAGAAACACTGGGTATGGTTGGGACTTGTTCTTGAGCGCACCGCCAGCCAATGAACCCTAATGGGATGGTATCCCGCTGGTTAGGTTGATGGCTGTTGTGAGCTGGTTAGTTACGTAAGAGTCATCGAGGATGTCTACATACTCCATACATTCTTCTTCAGAGGTGCTTAACAAAAGCTAAAACATTGTATCTATGGAGAGATGTGGAATGGAATATCCCCAGCGTACAAGGTTAAGGTATTGGTTCCAATCGTATCAGGTAAGATTCGTGATTCCAAGGCGAGATAAATACATGTTGATTGACACTGGAAATAAGGTCTCGAAGGTTTCTGGTGGTTGTATGTTGTCCGCAGCCTCTTCGTCTGGATAGTCGCCTGACTCTTCACAATCAAAGGTAACGTTTTCATCGCTAGAGGACTGCTCTCCCACGCTGCCATCCCACTTATGATTCAGGCTGACAATGCTGGTAGCCAATAGACCAGTCACGTGTTGGTGATACCTGCCTACTTGATGCTATTCTACCATGTCCGCCATGATCTGCCCCGACAAACATTACTCCCATCTTCACCCTCCCAACAAAGGTTCACGGGTCTAGTAACAATGTTTATCTAACTTGACTTAGCAAAATGTCATGTATGATGGTCTTAAGTTCCAACTTCACTACTACTAGCACGCTACATTAATTTAATTCTAAATTTTGCTTTTTGCATAAATTTAACTGCAAAACGTTTCTTTGAATCGAAAGCACATCCGCTTCAAAATGTTTTGCTCTGATTTCGCTGTAATGAGTGTTTTGTCATAATGATGCAGGGCACATATCCAAGAAACAGAAGCTATTTAATCCCCGCTGGATGGCTTTTACTTGTTATTTGTTGCACATTTTTTTTTTTTTCGTAATTTATCTTGTCAGAAAGCTTCTGAATATCTTCCTACACACATTGATGAATTACTTTAATCGATTTAGAATAAAAGCTAATACAGAAAAGGCCGAAGTGATCCAAATGTTTGTGACATAGGATGGTGAAATAGAAGCACGGCCCTTGACCATATCCGCAGGTTATGACGTTGCTTTCTACGTTACGTTTCATGCAACTGTTACAAGAATCTCATTTTTATATCATTTAGGATTTTCGTTACACACACATACACACACAAATATATATATATATATATATATATATATATAGAGAGAGAGAGAGAGAGAGAGAGAGAGAGAGAGAGAGAGAGAGAGAGAGAGAGTATTACTTGCTGTACGTTAAGCAAAATCATAAGCCATGTTCTAAGTACAAAACAAAACAACAACAAAAATACAAGCCAGCAATATGCTTTTCATCCTTCATTGTATATACAAATAATATTTATTCCTTGCTGTTGACTATATTTTTAAGTATACAGTGATTAATCCAGGATGTTAAAAAAGTAGTCTTACTATTGGAACAGTTTGAGCACAATGCACTTCGTTATTTATCATTATACTGAAAACTTTCTACATATTGCACAATTAATAATTTACAACATTTTAAATCCATTAAAATATAAGAGCAAACTTAGTCTCGGTCGAAACTGGATGACAATTTCCGTACTAATAACATATTTTTTGCAAAAAAAGCGGTTTACGTAACATAGCGATTCTCGTCAACGATGATCAGTATAAATGATCCCAACGCTTTCAGTGCAGTTTCATTAGTGTATGAAGCAAAATACTGTACCCGTCTTTAGACCACGTATTCATCATCAAGCACATATGGAACGCCGTAGTTCATTTGTCATTAATAAAACAGTCTGTCATAGCAAATAGAATATCTTTCGTTGTTGTGGTAAGGAGATATGCATCGCAGCTAGTCTCTTGAACCATTAGTGTCCGTGCATTCTATACATACCAGTGCTCTCTTCGACTTGATACACTGGCAAGCAGATGGTTTTACGTAATGGAGAAAACATACATTACTATTTGCCTGATAAATTCTCTTTGAGTGAAATCAGATGCTTCTAATGTGCATGTCAGTCTTCTGCCTCTTTTACTTCTGTCTTTTGTAGCAAAAGATCACCGGGAAATCCACTCGTATTCACCGTTTAAGGGTGTATCTCAGTAATGAGTTCCAAATATAAACAGCTTACTGACAAAATATTATCTGACATTTCCGGACATGGAGTCATACGCAATGGTTCCATCTTCCTAGTTAAACAGTTTCCGAATGGGTGTTGTTTTATTTAAGATTGAATAGAACTTGAATGATGCGTATCTATTGTCTCCATGCAAAACCAAATACGACGCATAATATTGGATCCATTTGTGAAAATAGATTCTTCCCGATAAAGTCACTAGCAGACGATATTCTGCCTATTTTACCTGGACGATGAGCATCCTAGCAGTTATTCGTATATGGTATCACGGATTCCATATATCACGGTACCAATTGTTTTTTCCTTAGACCTCAATGCTAATGTTTTGCGAAATAAATATACTTTCTATCCTACCTCAGCATGCATGTCACACACTGTCATAGAGAACAATGTTAGATTGTCAATTATGACAAGATCAGAACCAGGTATTCCATTGCATTTAAGAGAGATAACTCTGATGGAACTAGACAGGGGTTAGAGTTATCTAGTCACACCAGACACATTTTTAGTCATGTGTACCGCATTTTAAAAAATCATTAAAAATACAAAATATGATCTAGTTATGAATTAACATAATCTCACATGTTGCCAAGAGGCTCAACTTTTTTTAAGCCTAACAAAAAGTACAACTCTTACATAATGCACCAATCACAGCTAGTTTTGTTGTTTATTTCTGAATACAATGTTCCCTACACCTTAAGCTCCGCCCACCTGTGGTTGTACAATTGGTACCGTTATACCATATGCGGTCACCAAAATTTACCATTTTTAACAAAGCACACTGAAGCAAAGTCAACTTATAAATCACAAATATAGATACAAACAGAAAGCTAGATTTGCGTTCTGTTTATGTATATAATGTTCGTAAAAGAATTTTAAGATTCAGTGAATTTCTTTCAACTTCCAAACACCATATAAATCCAACGCTAAATCTGTCCGCTTACCACAAGTATGGCGGCTGATGACGTCATCCGGGAACTATCGATAATATGTACGTTTGCGGTGCAGAGCACAAGAATAATAAGACCAGACCTATCCTTTGTCTGCCATCTTGGCTATTGGGAATACAAAATTTAATATGAAGACAGAAATTCTCCATTATTATTTCGTGAGTAAGAATATACAGATTTTATATCTTCTGTCCAATTGTTTTCCCTGTACATAAAGAGTAATGCCTGCCTATGTGTACAATTGTATTTACGTCTGATTATTCTAATGTTTGTTTTAATCCCTAAAATTAATTGCAATAACAAGGTTATGCGTATATCGTTATTCAGGACAGGACGGAGTTGTTGCAATGGCAAATGATATACATTAGACAAAACTAAAGGACCGTTTCTGAAAATTCACAATAACAAAACATATATAAAATGTCCATGATCATTACATTTTATACCAACCCTTAATTAATTATTTGTCCAAAACCTTCTCTAAAACATGATCGAGAATACAACAAGCTTATAGGTCTTTTTTGTGGAAACTGGCTCGAGTAGTCCTACAGTTTAGTATATTTCGTCCTATAATTAAATATTCCATATATTGTTTTCTTCTCTTTTCAAAATACATTATGGAACAATTGTCATTGCCACTGATATTTAACTTCCTTTTGAATCTCGAGTTAACTCGATGGTTTTAAACAAAGGCGAGTACGCGCTTTCCGGCGTACATATTTCGCGCATGGGTACAACACAACGATATGATAATGCAGGCGGAGCTTTCAAGCGTAACAATTAAAAGCCATTACTCTGTTTGACCATATGTGTCTTACGCAACAACTCCATTAAACGACCGTTTTAAATAATGAAGAATACGTGACACCTGGGTGATATATTTCACATGTGCATTTGTATTGTCTTCCAGGTACAAAAATATAACTGTGTTTTTTTGTTTGCTATTCTTGCTTTTTTGAGTAAGTTCAAAAGTGCAACATGTCCACGTGACACAGGTTCAAGTTCGGGATATTATTTGTTCCTATTTGTCATTTAATTGAGACAAGAATGCCACCTACAAATATCATTTGATTTATCAGGGAATTATTTGTTAGGAGAGTAATAAATAGAAAATGCATGTGTGTAAATTACATTTATTCCATATATTTTCAATGATAAAGGAGAAAATTCATTTGTAATAGGGTAATCATTACATAGCAATGGACCATGCCGAACGTTTTTACTACGAGACCGATATGCTTATTATGAAAATACTCGCTATGGCGTCAAATTTGTGGCCAAATTAAATCTGTCTGAATATTTGTCATCCTGTGTTGATATCTCGATACGCTGAAAATCCGAATTAAAAATAGGTAAATAAATTCCATTTGTTCTTATACGATCATATTTAAATCCGAACTGACAAATTAAAAACATCTAATTCAGGGTTTCTCGTTGGACGTTCGTCTAAAATCAAAGTGCATTTCAGTGGAAAATAATATAGATAACTGGAGCATCTGATATAGTATATGTCTACCTACCAAATCAAGTATATTATATAAATATGTCTCATACATAGACAACGTTTGCAATATACCGTATATATTCGTTTATAAGTAGAATTCAACCGAAGATTACACAGACCAGATCTTCTGTCTCATTATGCGCTAGCAGATCTGGTTACATGCAGTTTGTAACGAGTAATCAGTAGAATAAACAATATTGAGCCGCAAGATCAGGGTCAATGGGTTTTTTTCAGTTGGAGTCGACTTTTAGGAGAGTATATGCGGTATATGACTCTTTTATGCTGTGTTTCCTGGCATTGATGTAACAGCGCAACGTTTTAACTAGGTGTTGGCCTTTTGAGTGTTGTTGTTGTTGTTGTTGTTGTTATAGGGTTTAACGCCATTTTTCAGCACAAGATAGGCTATACATGGCGGCCAGTATTAATGGTGGAGGAAGAACCCTGGAAAATCCGGGAAGAACCACCGACCCACGAGAAGCTACTGGCAGGCTTTCTCACGTACCCACGTTAGCCGAGCCTGGACTCGAACTTACGCAGACAGAGGTGAGATGGCAGTGATCCGTGACGGAGAGCGCTTTAGACCACTCGGCCACTCGGGGCCCCCCTTTTGAGTGTAAAAAGGACTATAAACCTCATATCGCTATACTGTTTACAACGTGAACCTACTCACTGTAAATTGTAAAGGCCATTTTCAAGTCTCACGAACAGGACAGTCATGTCGTTCCTTGAATTCTTAGACAAACGGTTAAAAACGGTGTCTTTCTGACGCGAGAACTAAGCTGAAAATTGGTTGATGAAATGATGTTATGCCTAATGGTGAAAGGACGGCTGGCTTCGCTTACATATAAAATTTAATTAGCTGACTGAGACATGCCGTATGCTGATGCTTCTATTTACTATCCATTGTTCAGTGATTTTAATTTAAGCTTGATGCATTGCCGCAAATGATGCATCCATAGTAAATATGAGGATGAATGTAGACATCCAAGAAAATTTTTTTGAATAATGGATGGAATGTAAGAGAACATAAGTTTTAATAGAGAACTTTTTGTTGACACGTTTGATTCAGCTGGACAATATGTATGTTCAAGTATTTATTTTCATCTTTTTAATATAGCAATACGTTCAATAATTTCGATATAAAATTGTAGGTCCGGTATACCGGACATTAGTTTTCTAGCACTAATTTTACCCAAGTAATGTTGCGTGGATTAGTTACCTTTTGATTGGATTTACACTATTTCTAAACAGAAACGAAGCCCGTTTACCGTTTGATTTCGAACTAGCTTGCAGATATTACAGAGGTATGGATGACTCTCTACTGAACATCATGGAAGTAGATTTCAATCTTGTGTATGTTGATGGAAAAACATTATCGTTTAGTAAACCGTCTAATAATGTTTCCGACCATATCATTGTTCTTTTAAGCAAAATAAACCTATCACTAACGCATTTTTACAAAATCAACATATTCACTATTAGATGTAATATTTTCTAAGCCGTATATACCAGTTATTGATGTGACCTTCGTAAGGCGGTTGAAATATGTAGTTGAAATTAGTTAAAGTATTCAAATTTTGAAATTAAAGAATTTTCTTCAAATTTTACAACATAAAATTAAGTACGACTTATGCAATATTATTGATGCTATGCGATTAATTTTAACAATCCAGGAAACAAAGATATTACACAAATAGTTAAAGAGAATCAATTATAATACTCAGGATAGGATTATTTGACATATAAACCTTTTTATGTATACATTGTATTTCTTCAAAATGATTACACTATTAACAAGCACAAAGCACTGTGTGATATTGTATCTTGGCAGGATGTACTTAATTGGTGATTGTGAATGGCAAAAGCTGCTCCTGGAATATCTTATCATCATTTAACACACCACAATTGACCAGATATGCAGGTCTCAAGTCTACTTTCAAATGCTAATACTGACCAGATATGCAGGTCTCAAGTCTACTTTCAAATGCTAATACTGACCAGATATGCAGGTCTCAAGTCTACTTTCAAAAGATAATACTGACCAGATATGCAGGTCTCAAGTCTACTTTCAAATGCTAATACTGACCAGATATGCAGGTCTCAAGTCTACTTTCAAATGCTAATACTGACCAGATATGCAGGTCTCAAGTCTACTTTCAAATGCTAATACTGACCAGATATGCAGGTCTCAAGTCTACTTTCAAATGCTAATACTGACCAGATATGCAGGTCTCAAGTCTACTTTCAAATGCTAATACTGACCAGATATGCAGGTCTCAAGTCTACTTTCAAATGCTAATACTGACCAGATATGCAGGTCTCAAGTCTACTTTCAAATGCTAATACTGACCAGATATGCAGGTCTCAAGTCTACTTTCAAATGTAATACTGACCAGATATGCTGGTCTCAAGTCTACTTTCAAATGCTAATACTGACCAGATATGCAGGTCTCAAATCTACTTTCAAATGCTGATACTGACCAGATATGCAGGTCTCAAGTCTACTTTCAAATGCTAATACTGATGTATGATAGCACAAAACCTTTACTCGATACAATGTATTCATGCAAATAATACAAATCATAGACGTGCAGCATATATCATAATTAGGTTCTAGCTCAAAAATTAATTAGGGAGCTTTACCCCCAAAGTGGACATAATGTCCCCAGAGTGGACATACGTACCCTCAAGGTCTACATGCGCGCCCTCAAAGTGAGTATAGTCATTTACCCTCAAAGTAGACATGGTATAAAACAGCATACCCCGAAAATATCTTACCCCGAAAATGAAGACGATTATCACGATATTGAATCGTTTGGTGTTGTTTTATTGTTTTGCGTTGTGCCCTTATAGAAAAATGTTTTCTTAGCAAAATGACATTTATGTTCTTCGTTGGCTCTAGAAAGACAAGGATCTCTTTTCATCGTATCCAAGTCTTATTCAACCAATATATTATAAGTAATATTAAGCAATAAATTCATGTTGCTAACCAATCTGAAGCGTTTTATGATAAAATGTCTTACATGAGAATGTTACATAAATGTTATCATAAAGATAGAAGTTAATGTATGTTAATTTAGCGATATAATATACAACATCCTGGCGGTGTCATAAAATATGGGCAGATTAAGGGTCAAATCTTCTTGGGTGGTGGCTTCTTTCCCATCCCTCACGTAGAGGTACATGGTCGTATTGCCGCACACTTCCTAAATTAAGATCAATCAATCAATAAAATATAGGTATTATATAGTCTACATATATTACAAATTAATAACTCCATCACATGGTTCTATCGAAAAAATATTCCAACTAGTAATAAAAATTCTAGCGACTGCTTCATACAACAACTTATCATTGCGGCCTTACATCATTAGTAAACTAACGCGATACAACTTAACATACTTCTATTGTTCTATATAAGCAGAGATCGACGACGCGTCATGAAAATGTGGTATGTGTATCACGTGATACACAAAACTGAAAATGTACGACAAACAATGACAGCAGCTGAGAAGATGTATTCGATAAAGGGGGCGCTCACCAGTTATTATGTACTTTTGAAAGAGTGACGTATGTAAGGTGAAGTTGTTTGCATTTAAAATATGCACAATGGAGAGAATGTTGTCATACCTCTATGCTACTTTGATGTAATGTGGCTGACATTTCTTTGGATATTGTACTTTTGGAAATTGTAAATGATCTTAGCACACTGCTAACTAAAATGACTGCTCTCTTGTGCTCTGAAAATCAGCCTGAATTTGTCTAAAGTACACTATCCTTAGCAGCTATTAAAATAAGGAAAATGAATTTTGCCAGACTAGACAATACCAACTTCTGAAAGTGCAATGAAGGAATTACCAAATATATAACATGTAAAAAACGTTATTGGCTCTTTCTTCTCAATTTACCTCTGAAGTACAGGAAGTGAAAATGACCAACTGGAGCTAGCACTTTTTTGAAAGGTGCACATCTGGAGTAAGGCCAAGCTGTATACTCTATAACCCATATTACACCCATCAATCATACACCAAAATAAAGGGAATTAAAGGTTCTTTGAACAATGCCTAAGATATACAAGGTCTTTTTTAAATAGCCAGTATAACCAGTGAGGAAATTCTTTTTCTTTAAAATTCAAACCCTATGCAAAATACGAAACTGTAGAGCGCCACCAAAGCTAGAGGAAAATCCTTGCAGGCCATAGAGCACAATTAATTTTACTATATATTCTCTACATTTGTTTCTCAGTACTGAACTTTCCACTGTGTGACAATCAATACAAATCATATGTTAATCTAAAATACCTTCAAAGATGACTTCACGGTGAAGTTCTTGTCAAAGGTTCACCGGCATTTTTTGGAGAGGGTGGATTGTAAACATAGCAACATGCAATGAAACACAGATTTCACTTCCGGATCATCACCAAGGCCTTATTACTCACTATGTACTGTCGCCGAAATACACACAGACAACCACACCATAAGCTCATATTCTCAAGAATAAGCAATTACATTTAAATCCCCACCAAAAATGCACTAATAAAACTCTTCTATCACTACCAAAATGAGAGAGGAAAAAATGTTCTAAAAATAGACTAGAACTACATTCGTGGGTACTGAACTGGAAGTACTAATTATGACCTGACAGTCGGACATCCGGGGAAGTGTCACGTGGCAATCATCACTACGCGGCCGCCATATTTGTTTGGAGGAAAATCAAGAATCACATATCCTATGTAAAATGCCTTAGAGCTGTTGTGTACCAGGTTGTACTGCCAATAAGAGGAAAAATCAGGATCTAACGTTTTAGGTAATACCAAGTGAAAGCTCACGAAGAGAAAGGCAGTGTCAACAAAAATAAACGCTGGTCTCCAAGATCCGGACACTGCTACTTTTGTTTAGCAAATTTTGTTACTGGTACATATTTTGCTAATTCATATCCTTTCGTTTAAACCGTTAACTGATTTACTGTAAATAATGAGAAATGGAATTAAATTTGTATACTATAACGGGTTCAACCCCACCCCCAAAAATCAGTTTCGTTTCACGAAGTACACGTTCACAACACTAAACAGGATTTCTGCAATAGATTTCATGATAATGCAGAAAAACATTCTACATCTGAAATAAGTTTCCTGTTCTCATTGTTCAGGCGTAAAAGTCAACGGCTCAACGCATCCAGATCATGTGCCCTCTATTTTTCCAAGAACCATCAAAAGCAGGCAAGATGATGGGGGAAAAAAATGTCAAAAGTAAAGGTTGAACTATAGAAGGGCTGCAAAAAGATCAAGTAGTGCATGTATATATATATATATATATATATATATATATATATATATATATATATATATATATAAAGTTGATGTAATCATTTCTTGTGTGTGTCTATTTGTACTATGACCTTGTACAGCTGATTTATGGCCTTCTATTTTAAACATAATTGTATTGATTCATGTATAAAATGTGCACACCAGTTTACCAAACATTGGTGCAAGTTTGTAGATTGTATCACTTTAAATTAATAATGACGAACAATTTGTTCAATAATTATTGAGATTTGTAAAATTTCATGCTGTTCCCATGAATAATATATAAGCCTCTTTTAACAGTGAAATTGGCTGAACCATATCAGGCAAGGAAGAAGTTGAAGTTAGTAGATGACAACTCAAAAATGAAGATGCCGTCTTGTACTTGGTCAGATAACAATGACAGTTTCGAAGATGAATCTCAACACATGGAGAAAAGGTCACCTGGATGTATTTTTAAAGATGTTTACCATTTTAATTACTTGCATTACAAGTAAAGGGTCAAATAAAGCCAGCCTGCCACTAAAGGAGCAATTGTTTTTAACACTTGTGAAACTAGGTCACAATGTTTCTTTCGAGTTACTTGCAAATGTAAAAGGAAATCCCAAATCTACAACAATTGACTACGTTTGTAAATGGATTGATCTCATGCATGCCAAAATTGGATTCATGATCAAGTGGACTGATAGAGAGAAAATATTCAACACAATACCGCCAGTGTTCAAGTGCAAATTTCCTCGTCTGACTTCAATAATAGTTTGCTTCCGAATATTCAATGAAGCTCAAAAAAAATTATTGGCAAGGGCACAGTGTTATAGATCATACAAGATATTCTGCGCAGTTAAAGTTTGCATTTCATGTACACCTCTTTGCTCCATGAATTTCATGTCTAATGCATGGGGAGGAAGAGCTTCATACATTAAAATAATTCGAGAGTCGGGCTTTATTGATCCACAATATCACATGCCAGGAGACCAGATACTTGGTGATAGAGGATTTATATTTAAAGATGATTTCGCCACAATTTATAGTGCAGAATTGCTTACACCATCTTTTTACTAAAGGAAAGAAACAGTTACCAGCAAGAGATGTTGAAATTTCTCGAAAGATATCTTCTGTTCGTATTCATATTGAACGTACTATTGGATTGATGAAAAATAGTTTTAATATTCTGAAAGGGACTTTTGCAATTAGATGTGACAAAAGCATCAAAGAGCATTATATCAACGTTATCGAGTTGTGACAAAAACATAAAGGTGTGTGCTGCCCTAACTAACTTTGGGGACTGGGATTGTGTTTAAAGAGTAAACCGGAATACAGAAAATATGTTTCAGCTATTTATTTGAACACATGTTTGCAATTGTGTAATTTCATGATGACATGTCAAATACAGTATAATAGAAGTTTAAACATAATCCATGACAAATAATATTTTTACATGTATATTGTGAAAGAAATACTTGCATCAGACAACAATATTATGGAAATGTATCTGAATGAAATGTTATTATCATTTTACCTTTAAGTTTATATAAAATTTTTCAACTCATTAAACACAATTCACATATGTAAATTACCATGCTACAGTTGTCTTATTGTGTCATTACATTAATCATTTTGAATGCAGTGAAGTACATTGACAAAATGAAAATAAATGCCTCATGGAGTTTTTTAGGGGGTGGTAATGAGAGGGAAAGTGTTTGAAACATTTGAGCTGTACACAGTCGACATTATTTACATGCAGCATAGTTGAGTTTATTGTTATTAAACAACCTTCTTAGTAAAATGCTGTCTGTTTCATTTTTACACCAATTTCCTGCATCCTCCAAAACACCAAGTTTTTGTTGGCATACACTTTAGTCCTATGCATTTGATATGAAACCATTCATCACAATGATCACAACCAACCATGTTATCTAACTTTGTTTCACATACACAATAGGATTTGGTACTTTCAGAAGGCATGTTCTCTTTGTCAGCTTTAGCACTGCATTTAACTTGAACATTAATTTCTAATGTCCTTGTGGCTAGCTTGTGAAGGATATGTTTCTTCCAAAACAACTGCAATCTTTGTACAATTTCATGTATGAAGTCATTGTCCCGTATCACTCTTACAATAAAATGCAGTCAATGGATGCCCACACTATTAAATCTGCAAAGCCTGCAGTACATACATGAATGTGCATCTGCACTTGTGCAAAATACTTGTGTGCCTTCTTTAGGTGAAAATTCTCGTCAAGATAAAATCCAGTGTCACTAAAGGCATCAATTAGTGGTGGTTCACGATACTTGAAGGGACATTTAATTTCTAATACACCAGCCCCGCAACACTTGCATTGCACCTGACCATCTGGAGAGGCTCCCAAGAAAGGACTGTCTTTACAAATAAAAAGGCCTGATTTCTGTACCTTACCTTCTAAATGCTCAGTTGGAATTGTAAAATACACATTACCACATGGAACGTGATCTGGAGTTGGTCCTGAGTGTGTGTAAATGTTGGTGTACATTTTAAAGCGTCATCTTCATGTTGTGTACCCCAAGTTATAGCAGGAACTCCTTTTGGACCTTTGTAAGTCTCGTATAGTTTTAAATTATGGATGGTGATGGATTTGACAAGCTGGTTCTTAAACCATCACCAGCTGTTGACTCTGTATTACGGCCAACTCTCTGTTCATGCCAAACAAAAGATGATGACTGGTTTCTCGTCACTTCCTCAACATAAACTACTTGAGATTCACTTATGTGTAGCTTTTCATAAATTATTTCACACATCTTGTTTAAATCCATACCTTCAATTTTCTCAATCTTTGCCGAGTAGAAGCTTCGGAAGGACGGGGGCAACTTACTGCAAGCAGGCTCAGGTCCAAGAGCAACAAACCGAGCACTGTACTCTTTAAAAGCACTTAAACCAACACAAGCTGCATCGAAACTAGCCAGTGATTGAAAAAACAGATTCTGCTCTTCATCGGTTGCTGGTTCTGGCACATTTTTCATCTTTTTCATCTTTTTCTTAGACTTTTTAGGGTCTGTTTTGCAGCAGTCTTGTAAAATTTTATCTCAGCTATTTTTGGGGTTCTAAATTTTTCACGAAACATGCATTCCACTCACATGGGCGGTCTGTGCTCGATGTATAACCCAGTCGCAATGCAGCTTCTATTTTAAACAGTAATGCACCGATGTAGGAACAAGTCTTTCCCAACCTATAATAAAGCGATACAAATGTTTGTCAAAATTATGAAATAATATACCTAATCTTGTGCAACTATAGTCTTAAAACATACATATGTATAAGGATACAGGTTTAGATTCTTTCGTTATATTTATTGGGCTGCTTAACGAGTTCAGCGATTTTCCCATGTTTTCTAGTATACAATGAAAAGAAATGGTTTCTTGCCTTAAGGAGTAGGTAACAGTGAGCGTATTGTCTACATTTACAATGTCATAGTTACCTGTACTTGCCCAGCCATAGTTACACTGCGCTGCAATAACAGGTCCTGATTTTTTAATGCAACCCATGGATGGTGGGGTTCTTCAGTTACTCTCCTGGAGGGCTTCACATCAGCTTTTAAAACATAATGTCCACTGTCAGTCTTCATGTGGAAAACAGTCTGAACCCAGCTTGACACAAAATAATGTGTGCCTCTAGAGATCTATAGTTCTCCATTGCCTCAGCAGAATAAATTCCTGTAAAGAAAAATTACAAGTTGTCTTAAATTTCAATTATTATGTAACAACAATAAGTTGAATCTAATAAATGAAAATATAAAAGATACAATGACAATACCTTATTTTATTCTGCAATTGCTTACACTACCAGCGTTGTCAACATGGGAATTACAAGCATCAATTTATTGTAATTTACCATTATTTGCAACACTTAAAAATATTATTAATAAAATTCATCTAGACACGTTAATTCACCCATCAAATACAATAAATATTTACATGGATGTTTGATCAGGTAGTTATAAACATCGTGGTATTCAATCGCCGGCCATTGTTTCGGGTCATTGATCCAGGTATCAGCAGGCACCTTATAAGGACAAATATTCACTGTAATCAACTTCAGTTTTGCCGAGCACCTCTGTTGTGCATCCAAAGGCAAATTGTCTTGATATTGGTAAGACATTTCAATTAAATTTCATGATTAATCGAATATAATAACTGAATTTTTCGAATTTCCTATCTTTCACAAGCTTGTCCCCCAAACAAATATGGTGGATGAGTTGTTATGTTGAACGCGTGACTCGATGACGTCAGTACGACTGCAGCAATGACGTCCCAGGAGCTAAATTTCATTGTTCTGAAATATCAGAACATTCAGTTTGTGAGTTGAAGCACTGGCTTGAATGTCGTGGATTGGCAGTTGCCGGAAAAAGAAGCCAGAATTAGTCAAAATGTAAGTCGATTCTTCCTTACGATAATGATTACTGTAACGTTATTACGAGCTTGTTATTGTAACATTGTTTTCAGGTAAATAACAAACTACCATCTTTAAACAACCATTTTCACTGCACGAACAGGAAACTAAATTCTCTTCAAGTCCATGTCGACCTCTATATGTAGAATATTTTTCCATTTACCAATTTATCATGGGGTGGGGTAGCGTGCCGCAGTGTCTGTGATTGATTACTGTACTAATATTGTGGGGTTACTCAATTAGATATTTGTAAATTTCATAAAATCTTTTATCACAATATACAAGCACACATAAATATGTACATGTAAGTACACAATAAACAATGACATCAATAATTACAAGAATGTACACAATTATACATCCTATTGCATACATAGAAGGTATTACAATAATTATTAACAGGTTCTTATATATCTGGGGTCACACAGTGTTTTGAAATGTTCACAAATAGTTTTGTTGTTTTAACAGCTGATTTGTTTGTATTGTAAAAATTAATAAATGTCTAACATTTTAAGATCCTGTAAAATTCGAAATGCAGGTAACAACTCATTTGCTAGCATTTTATTATTGCACACATTTGTTATTGTTCTTGCTTAAATTTATATTGTGCATTAATACTTGAAAACAATTTTATTTTTATTTTAGGTGTTTGGAGTTTATATAATCAAACAACATAGTTATTTATGTTGGTGGAGGAAAATGGTATGAACAAAAAGTGAGTGAGGTGTTATCTTCTCTCAGGACCAATAAGTCTGCAGGAACTGTACTTTTCTTCCTACATGCGGTTAGAATAGTTTCCCATCTGTTAATATTCCAAAAGGATTTTGTTACGGGAGAATTTATGAACACCTCTGGTAGTGAAAGTAAAGACAACTTGACTGCCTTCAACACATCAAAACATGTGTTGAAAGGTCGACAACATTTTATAAGTGGCCATGTGAAAAACTTACAAGATAATTATAAAGATGACCATTATTTCGTAAAATAATCTGTACTGGCATCATACACGCAGCAAGTTGTGTATCATGTATCAGTGATTGTAGCAACACTCAGGAAATGTAAGGGATGCATCTTGCGACTGTAAAACTTCCTCTATGGGCAGATGCAATCATATTGCTTCCTTACTTCTTGCCTTGGAAGATTTACCTCTTCAGTTTGGATATAAGCCATGTGCATCTACCAGCAAACTTTGTACATGGAATGTTGGGAAGAAGTCTACACGACAACCGCAACCATGCCATTCGACATCATACCTCAAGAAACCAAAGGCAGATGGATTTAGAAACTATGATCCATTATGTGACATTAAAATTAATGAAACAATGTTTTTTAACAACTTCATTGCTACATTACCCATTTCAGGTTCAGACAACTTGTCAATTCTAAATTATGCTATAAAGTTACTCAGTTCAATAAATCTTAAGTGTATTTTCGTATTTCTATCGTATATTCGGTTGTGTGTGTGTGTGTGTGTGTGTGTGTGTGTGTGTGTGTTTGTGTTTATCTAGACCCACTCCGTTTCATTCTTGGGTCCACCCCTGTGTCACGGAACTGAAAGGCTTTGCGTTACTAGCACATCCACACCTGTGACACGGAACTGAACGGCTTTGCGTTACTAACATATCTATTGATTAAAAGCAGTCTTCATGTTCTTGTTTCTAAATGGATGTAAATGACGAGCCTGATTTGGCGTAAGTGTTGCTGGGATAGGGTCAGGATGATCCGTCGTCGGTCCATTCCCATCTACAAAATGTTTACTGCAAATATATGTCCATCTTGTAATTTTGTCAGTGGTAACATTTTCCCTTCACACAGGCACTCACCCAACACTGGAACTTATCGAGATTTTTTGGAAATGGAATCCAAACTACACGCGTCATATGTTCACGATCTGAATCTACTATCGCTGTTATGAAGTCCAAAACAACAATGCCTTGTAGCACCGCGATTTATATATATATATATATATATATATATATATATATATATATATATATATATATATTCAGGCGTAGCTGCAATCTCTTCAACATGTTCCGCCCTTTATATTGTAGTTCAAAAGCCCGTTTTATTGTCCTACATTCTGCAACTCAGTCTGCGAGCTATAAGTAGGCGTGCTATTTTTAGCAATTAACAGTGTCGGTCGATCTCTGCGAACTTGAGTATTTCAAAAAACTGTTTTAAATCCTTTCCATTATAAAGAAAGAGGTCGTTTGATCATAAAAGAAGTTTTCTTAATAAAATTTTATATTACATAAAACAACCATGCATTTAGCCTAATGTATTTTAATTAGCATACGAAATTATACCAAGAATATAGGTTTACTGGACAGTCACTTGGTCTTTGTCAGCTAACTGGACAGCCACTTGTCCTGTCATTTGTTATGGAATGTTCTCCATATCCTTATAATTTTACCCATTATGCAAATTGAAACTAATCACAAAGATCAGTTGTGGTGGTGGATGGGAGGGGGAAGGGGGTTTGTCCTCTCCCATCGCTGTCTGTGTCATTGTCACAGAGAAGTGTAACAACCACATTTTGTAAAATACAAGGTGTGGTGGCTAACTGGACAGCCACTAATTGGTGCCATTTGTCATTGAATGTTCTCCATTTGGTTTCCTATGCTCGATGTTTCCTTCGACTAGCGGAATCTGATATTTGTGCTCTTCATTGTCTCTAGAAATACAAGGATCTGTTTATTCGTTTCCAAGTTTTAATCGGTTTCGCTACGTCCAACTGATCGCAGAGGTAGTTGAGTCTTAACCCGTTTAGCAAAGTTTATATAATCAAAAGAGATCAGTTGTCGATGGGTAATAACCCGTTTGGCAAATTGAAACTGATCATAGAGATCAGTTGGGGGGGGGGGGGTCCTCTCCCATGGCTGTCGGCGTCATCGTCGCGGAAAGGTGTAACAAACACATTTTGTACAATAAAAGGTGTGATTGGCTAACTGGACAGCAACTATTCCCGCAAATTGCCATCAGGTATGCTCTGCTTGGAGGGTATGTTTTCCATTTGGTTTCCTTTCATCTGCTCTGCTGGATGGCATGTTTTCCAGCTGGTTGCCTATCCTTTCCCGATGATAGACATATCGTTAGGGAAATTGAAGCTGATTCTCATATTTTTTTAAAGTCTCCAAAAAATACTTGCAGTCATAATCGGCTTTGCAAAAATTATCTCATTCAAGAGATCAGGGCCCAGTTTCACTAAACATCCTAAGTGTGTTTTTTGACTCAAAGTTTGAGCTTTTCCTCAACATTTGAGATTTTTCTCAAGTCCGGTTTCACAAAGAACACATGAGAAAAATCTCAACTCAAATTTAAGAACTGTCTTCAATTATCTAAGGTTAGGGTTAGGCTCCCTCAAAATGGAGATGCTCAAATATGGCGCTTGGACGACGTTATCATCGACGTCATCAAAGGAATCGATTAGAAAGGAAAACTTTTAGGGACAAGTAACCCCATGGACGTCGATGACACTATTTTGTTTGCTCGCTATAGATTTACCAGACTTACCATTTTATTCATCGTAAATACTGTTACTAAAACATTTGATTCGGCTTTTACGAAGCGGAGCATGGCGTTGCCACCCCTCCACAAGGTGCTTGTGGCCTTATGCTTTCTTCGCTACTGGCGCTCACTTTAGGCTCATCGGAGAGTCCCTGGATGTGAGTGTACCAGTGTAAGCAGGTGTATATTTGAAGTGGCAAGAGCCTTAGTGAGACAGGCAAAGAACTTAATACAATTTCCCCGACAAGAGGCAACATCAGCTGTCAAGCAGGGGTTTTACAGGATTTCAGGTAAGGTATTTTCCATTTATTTTATTCTACCCATTGCAGGTATTTAACAAAATATTCGTGTCCATCATTAGCAACATCCGCTCTTCATACGTCATATGGCCATGACCCCAAGTAGAAACAGCCGATGATATCGGATAGGAAACATGCCTTAATATTTATGGATAGTTTTTGCTGCGAAGCCTGCAATATGTGTTTTTCGGTTACACAGTATACGAATTGACTGAAGTTAGGACTGTGCGATTAAAAAATATTATTTACTTACATTAAGAAGTTTATATGGACTAGTGACTTTGATCTAATGTCTCGTCGGGCGAGTTGGAACTTGGGATAGTGAGGGTATTGTTGTCAGTTTTATTATTCGCACCTCTGGGGCTCGTACAGTTGTTTCAATGTATTATTATATATTGCATGTATGACTGATAGTTAAATTGTAAACACCGATAAAAGACCCTATGATTTGAACATCATCCTAACCAAAATCAAAAAGGGAAAAAAATCAAAGATGTAAACAAATACTTACAATTTAGTAATTACATTAATTTATTGTTTCTGGAATGTTGACAGAGGGTCCCTGACAATGAATACTTGCTTCCACTTACACCTAATGGAAGCACTTGGTGTAAACAAACATACTTACAATTGCTTTACATGTTTAAATGATATGAAAATGGACAAATAGTATAATTAACTAAAACAATTTGCTGACAGAATATGCTCATTACACTTGAATATCACAGTATGCTGATACCATGATAAATATTAATCATATGCCTGAAAAATAGTTTTCCCATATCGTCAGCTCGGCAAAACTCACGGGTTTGAGGTTGAGAATGTCCTCACACTTAGGATGTTTAGTGAAACCGGGGCCAGTTGTCGTTGCGGGGTGGGTTCTCCCCCATATCCATGGCTGTCGGCATAATAGTCGCGGAGAAGTGTAACAACCACATTTTCAAATTACAAGGTATGGTTTTCTAACTGGACAGTCACTAATTCGTTCCTTTGTCCTCAGATTTGCTGGATTGCATGATTTCAAGTTTGGTTTCCTTTAATTTTCCGAGGCACGATACCACTTGATTTTAAAATGGTTTTTGTTTGCCTGGACTTCATTTCTTTAATTTTGTATTGATAATGGTTTCCCTGAACACCAGAACTTTTGTGGGGAGAGGGGGTGCTCTCCCATCGGCATTATCGGAGCGGAGACGTATAACAACAAAAGTTTGTAAAATAAAGTTTTGCTAAATAAAATTTTTGTTGGCTTATCATTATCAGAAACTTAGTATAAAAAATTTAAAGAC
The DNA here is from genome assembly GCA_016617855.1 of Megalonaias nervosa. Lineage (NCBI taxonomy): Eukaryota > Metazoa > Mollusca > Bivalvia > Unionida > Unionidae > Megalonaias > Megalonaias nervosa. The sequence continues at coordinate 39,637 of JAECUM010094331.1, read as the reverse complement.
AAAACCTTGGCGTAGAATATTCTTAAAATTTTTCTATTGATTCCATCTAAAACTGATATTCATTTACAACTTTACAATAAAGTACACAAACATAATTAATTAATTTATATTGTTTTTATTGCTATTCTTGTAAAAAAAATTTACTTTTTACACGATTAAAGTAAAACAAAGACGGTATAAAAACTTAAACAGTCACCTTGGTTTTAGTTGATTATTGAATAGCCTCCCTTTAACTAACTTGCAGCAAATATGGCAACGTTTTCCATTGCAGAAATCTACGTTTTACACAATTAAAGTAAAACAAAGACGGTATATAAAGTAACACGGAGTTACCTTCATTTTAGTTGATTATTGAATAGCCTCCCTTTAACTAACTCCTGGCAAAGATGCCAACGTTTTCCATTGCAGAAATCTACTTTATACACGATTGTGGTTGCAGGGGATAGTTTCGTAAATTGGACCGTGTCAAATTTCTTAACTAAAGGCTATGGTGTAACTTTTTTTAGCTATTATTGTTTACTGATTAAAATTATGGATATTTTTGTGAACAAGGTGTTTCAGGCTTGTGTTGTTCTTTAAATTGATGTAAGGCACGTACTCCTTCCATGGTTACTGGGCAAGATGTAAATAGTGAAATACCAAAAAGTCGGCTAGGGAGAAGAGCTAGCCTACCATAGCAGTTAACACGTGGGTTCGGGGCAAGTAGAATATCTCAAAAACGGCTTAGATGGCGATTACTTTCAATTGCATCAGCCCGTTTAGTAGACACTGCTTTGCAGAATTATCATCTAGAAATAGGGCTTGTGTTGCACTGTGAGGATCACATAGTATCAAAAATGACATTCGGACGTGAAAAATGCAGGTATCAGTTTGGATTTGTGGTGCATAGACTTCTGCTATGAATTGTCATTGACTTCTTTGGTCAAGTGGACCTGAGTTTTATTTCTATAATTTTTTTATATTAGGCTGGTGAATGCGGCATTAAATGTCTGCTTAAAAACTGTCCCCTGCCCACTTAAAGTAAAACAAAGACAGTATAAAATCTAACACAGGTACCGTCATTTTAGTTGATTATTGAATAGCCTCCCTTTAACTAACTCGTAGCAAATATGACGTTTTCCATTGCAGATATCTACGTTTAACACAAAGTAAAACAAAGACGGTATTAAAATTTTTTTTAAAAAAAACTGTAACAGATTTACCTTATTGTAGTTGATATTTGAATAACCTCCCTTTAACTAACTCGCAGCAAATGGTCGGCACTAGATGACATTGGCCCCTGTCAAATTTCTTAACTAAAGGCTATGGTGCGACTTTTTCAGCAATTACTGTTTAATAATTAAAGATATGGATGTATTTGTGAACTAGGTGTTTCGGACTTGTGTTCTTTTTGAAATTTATGTCAGGCATATACGCCTTCCATAGTTACTCTACAGTATGTAGATAGTGAAATACCAATAGTCGGCTGGGAAGAAGAGCTAAATAGCTATCCAAAAATATGGGCAAGTTTGACCTCACTTGTGTATTTTATTTTCTATGATTTTTTTTTTTTATACTAGACCGATGAATGCGGCATTAAATTTGTGCATCAAAGCTGTCCCCTGCCCTCAAAGTAAAACAAAGACGGTATAAAAAAAAAAAAAAAAAAAACCACAGTTACCTTCATTTTAGTTGATTATTTAATAGCCTCCCTTTAACTGACTCGTAGCAAATATGATGTTTTCCGTTACAGAAATCTACGTTTAACACAATTAAAGTAAAACAAAGACGGTATTAAAAATTTGAAAAAAGAACTGTAACGGTTACTTTCATTGTTGTTGATTATTGAATAGCCTCCCTTTACCTAACTCTTCGCAAATATGCCAACGTTGTCCAATGCAGAAATCTACTTTTCACTCCATTAAGTAAACAACAATTTGGATTAATATTATAAAAAGCAAATAGGATGTTATAGTTGTTTGAAATCCGCTTATATTGAGACCAAAATTTGTAGCCCTATACACAGCAAATTGCTAAAATAACACGCATATCGAAATACTCGACATAAAAGTTCAACTTAGTTTTTAAATGGTTTTCTTGTAATAGCAAAGATCGACAGCTACGTCACATCACTCTCATAATTACTAATATCTGTATCACGTGATGTAGCTTCATACAAGCAAATCATAGGCGTCCACTCCTCATACATACAAACATATATACATACACGACAAGGATAGTTAACTTTTATTCATTATATTGAAATTGATAGTATATATGATATACATATCCAGGTGTTTGTAAATAGAACACATAATTTCGAAGACGGCGTTAAACAGTATAAACCTTTTACGAATAGATATTAATAATGAATATATGCTAATTTCAAGTTGGTATCATAATATTTTTTCTGTTTGATATGGTATTTTCGACCTTAACGTGTTTCGCATTAATATCTTGGTAACTATACATGTTAGGGAAACATCAAAGAGAAGGTCACAGAGAAATATCGCAGAGAACTGTTTGAAGAGAAGCTGGTACCAGTCTTGGCAAGCGATATCAAACATTTACGACTTATAACGTTCAGACAACCGAATCACAAAGTTGCGAGTACCTTTTAAATTTTTCATAATAATATTGTATCCAGGACTGAGAGCGTGTCGCTTGGAGAGAAACATCATGCAATATATTGTACAAAATAATTGCCATTTTAAATATTACAGCTTTGGATACATGGCGATGGTATTTGTTTTCTCGGCTACACAAGGTGGGTGGAGTCATACATACAGGTAGACATGCGCATATACAGGCGAACGAAGTTGGCCCCGCCCAATGATGCATGTATAACATATAAATCGCAGGGTTAGCCTCAGTGCGATCATAAATAGACATTTCTTCTTTTTTGTGCCACTATGGCTCAACTATTGACTTTAGGGCACAGTATAATTGCCCATCTGGCAAGGTTTTGCAATCAGACTGATGAAAAGTGCCCGAAGAATATAGCGGGGGTTGACCTGAGTTTAAAGGTTTCAGTGGCGGCACCACGGAAACCATTTTATGTTGTTTGAAGGAAGCACTTGCATCTTAGATTCAGTATGTGTCTGTGCAGATTGGATGCAATGACTTAAGAGACACTAGTTCTTGCATCGCAGTTGTGAATAACAGGGAAAACAATTGCAAACTCTTGATACAAAAAGGTATCAAGAAGTTCTTGCTCGGATAGATTCTACCCCGAAAAAGATCGAGAGGTATGGCTGTTTCCGAATACTATGCCAAGAAAAAGATTACTAACAAGTTATTGGCAACGAGATTACAAGAACAAGACCAGATAGTTTTTTCCCCTTGCCTAAATTTTGGATGCCGAGTACTACGCATTTCAGTACGAAGGGCAATAAGTGGTTATACGGAAATATACGTTGTCATGCAAAGAAACATGTTTTAAATAACTAAACTAAGTTAAAACCCCCGATGAATGATCCTATTAAGGGCGTATTTGAACCTGCATGCGACGAGACGCTCCCATTCGCCAGATTCGGAAACAGAAATGCTTATTAAAATGTTTGCTGGCTAACGCCGTCGCAATCAAATAAAATTAAATATCAAACCCATTTTACAGGTAAAGATAAACAGCACCGCTTACATACATATATATGCGTACATACATGCATACATGCCTACATACATACATGCATACAGGCACTCATGCGAATATACAGGTGAGCGGAGTCATAGATAGAGACAGACATGCGCATATACAGCTGAGCGGTGTTATCCCCGCCCAATGATGCATGTATAACGTATAAATTACAGGGTTGGCCTTAGTGCGATCATAAACAGACATTTCTGTTTTGTGCAACTATGGCTCAACTTTGATTTTAGGACACAGTAAAATTGCCCATCTGGCATGATTTTGCATTGGGACTGATAAAAAGTAACCCACCCACCCACCCCCAAAAACCCCACAAAAACGGGGGTTCAAACTGAATTTAGAGGTTTCAGTAGCGACACCACCGAAACCGTTTTACGTTTCTTGAAGAAACAAATGGTCATTTTCTGTAATTAATATTTTTATTTTATTTTATTTTATAGGGTTATTAGTTATTTTATATTTAATTATCTTATATAGATGTTTATTACAGGTTATTGGGGTTACACGCTACGGTGAATGACATACGAACGGACAGGACGAATTGGATGGGTTTTTTTCTTTGATGGATTTGTATCGACGAGTCCTATCGACGATGGGTTCGTCCGTCTGTGTTGGAGGTATTGTGTCTTCTGCAATGAATGTTTTGTACCGTAGCGGTGGCACGGATGATCCGACCTGGACAATGTCTATGAGTGTGGAAGCATTGTGAGGAGACGAATTTATTGATGCCTTGATGAGACAGATGGGTTGATATTTGGCCAAGATCTAGCATTTTCCTTGAAAGTTGGCATTTGTCGTCTCGGGGTATGATTTTGGTCGTCTCCGGTAGATATCTATGGTGCCCTTTAGACTTGCTTCAAGGTGGCAGGGGACAGCTTCACATATTGGCCCCTGGCATATTTCTTAACTTAAGGGTATGGTGTGACTTTTTGAGCTATTATTGTGTAATATTTAAAGATATGGACATATTTGTGAATTTGGTCTTTCCGGCTTGTGTTATTCTTCAAACCGATGTTAGGCATGTAGTCACTGCACAGTATGTAGCCAGTGAAATACCAATAGTCAGCTAGGAAGCAGAGCTAGCTACTTATAGCAGCAGACACGTTGGTTCAAGGCAAGTATAATATCTCAAAAACTGCCCGGATGACAACTATTTTGAATAGCATAAAACTATTAAATACATAATGTTTTCCAAAGTTATCACCAGGGAAAGGGCTTGTGTTTGCACTGTGAGCACCACCTGTTCCCAAAAATGGCCTTCGAATATTAAAAATGCATGTATAAATTTAAGGGTGGGGTGCATCAACTTTTTATTCTATGAATTTCCATTGACTTGTCAGATCAAGTGAATGATATTCTTATGTGTTGCTTTATTATACCTATCCAAAAATATAAACCTTTTTGACATCACTCTTGTATTTTATTTTTCTTGAATTTTTATATTAGGCAGGTGTTTGCAACATTAAATTTGTGCATCAAAACTGTCCCCTGCCCCATCAAGTCTCTGGAAAGTTAGCCAGATGCGCCTTGAAAAGACATACGCACTAACACCAGGTAGGTGAAGGTAGCTTCCATGGTTACGAAGGTACATGTATTTGAGTGCAAAAAGCGACTCCGTACCGGAGAAATAAGAAAAAAATACGGAACGCCAGGGCTGTCTTAAGATGTTAATTTATATTATACGGTGTACAAACCTTTTTAGAAGTTTGCACATTATATAAGGACGAAAGCACAGAATATAAAGAAGTTAGCTTATTATATGAGGCCGAAAGCACCGTATATCATGATGTTTGAACATAATATAAGGACATAAGCACATCATATAAAGAGGTTTGTACATCACATAATAAAAAATTATCATCATAAGACAGATCTGGTGTTCCATGAAAAAGGCCTTTCTTCCATGCTAGCAACATAAGACCGTGTGTTTCTGGTGAAAAGACCAAGTGGTCAGATCACTCAGATCTCGATAATGCCTGGGAATATTTTCATTAACTTTTTGCGATGGTACCACATATTTTGCTGATAATAATACAGATTGTAGGCAGAGAATTAAAACTATACAATAGTATATACATTGTGTATGTATCTTAATTACGTCTTCATTTGTGTCTGTCCGTTGGACTAATGCTTTCAAATACTAACGTTTAACATATAGGCATACAAGTCACACAAATAGTAAACCTACACCGATTTTGACAACTCTGAGATCGATTCATAGGTTCCTCATAGGTCTAAATCGGTCTTTGACAACCGAATTGTGTAAAAATGCTACACAAAAAAGTTTGTATTTTTGACTCAATATTGCTAGCGACTTTACCGATCAGCAGCATATCCTTGCTATACATGCCTCTACTTTTGAATTTTTGCGATAGGGCCACATACTTTGACCCTAATTATATAGATTTGAAGCAGCGAATTAAAGCTATACAACAATATACGTCTATGTATTGTATTAAGTACGTCTTCAGTTGTTTGTCCTTACACCTAATATCTTCATATAAGAACGTATTTATAAAGGCAAATAACTCATATAAATCTTATACCTTTACCGAACTTGATAAGTAAGACACCGATCTATAGGTAGTAAGAAAAAAAATCGGTTTGTGACAAAGGAATGGTGAGAAAAAGAAACACAAAAATATTTTTAGCTGTAACCCTACATCTACCCACACCTGACTGATTAGATATCAATAAATTACAGATTTCTTGTACCAAAAAACCCCATTTTTATAAAAAAAATATGGCCACATATGTTTTTAAGAAGTTTAGAAACCGTTGGTGCAATCAAATTTTATTTAACATGGAAATTAAAAAAGTTTTAAGTTTAGGTCGATCATTAAAATCATTTGATGTTTTGCAGAGATAAAGTCATTTAGGTAGCAATAGACATCTCTCCGCTGGAACAAGGTGGCTTTTCCCTTGCAGTCATCAGCGGTACAAGGTCCGTAAAATGCTTCTTGTGTCAGTATCTCGCTAACACATGGGAATTTTGGGATGGTCTTTTCTTTGTTGGATGGGTATCAATGAGTCCTGTGTCAAGTGGTCCGTCCGTCTGTCTGCGACATACGGCGCACCCTACATTTAGAAAAGTGTTTGGTGTACTGAAGCAGGCGGAGGTATCGTTTAATTTTTTACGATCTATGCCTAAAGATGTGCCTGAATTGGGCAAATTGAAAGGTATTTATTTAACAAAAATTGCCACAGGCATTAGGGAGAAAACTGGGTTATTGTGGTTAGGGTTACGTATTTCGTAGACACCGTACGAACGGACGTAGCGATTTGGGTTAACCTGCCTGGTGTCTGTGTGTGTGTCTTTTTAATGCGGATCTAGCCTTGCCAGAGCCTTGAAGCATGTCTAAAGGGTGCCATATATATTGATCGGAAACGACCAAAATTGCACCCCTTAACTACAAATGCCGACTTTCAGGGAAAACGCTAGAACTTGGCAAAACTTCAAGGCATCTACCTCACCAAGGTATCAATAAATTCGTCTCCTCGCAAAGCTTCCACACGCATAGACATTGTCCAGGTCGGATCATCCCTCCCACCGCTACGGTACAAAACATTCATTTCCCATTGCAGAGGGTACTATACGTCCAACACAGACGGACGAACCTTTAGTAGATAGGATTCATCGAGATACATCGAACAAAGAAAACCCCATCCCATTCACCTTGTCCGTTCGTATGTTATTCACCGAATGACCACATTCACCCTAACCCTAACCCGAACACACACAATAAATTATCTCAGGAAACCTTTAAGCTATTTTCATGATCGATCTACCAAAATCACCGGCTTAATGAGACGCGCATGCCTGTGCAAACTGCACTACAATCACCCCATCCGCTCGTCCGTCAGTCAAGAAACGCGTAACCCTTACACTAACCCTATAAAAACAATGTCGAATATCTCACGCATCAAGCTATTGTCATGATCGACCTAGCAAACTCGCCATCAGAAGAAGTTGCGGAGGCCAACGCAAACCAGATTCCAGTCACCCGGTCAGTTCGTAGGTTATTTAACGAAACGCGTACCCCGAATAAAATAAAATTTGATTTTGCCAACATTTCTAAAATTATCTAAAAGCATAAGTGACATTTGCTTTCCTGTACGAACATAAATCTATTTTACTCTGTTATCTTTGACTCCTCAAGATTTTTATTTACAAAGAGGATATATACTATAATATATAATTAACAATTTAGTCATATAACAAATCCTAGCATATGAAACCATATCACCCTAAGATAATTAAACATAAAAAATAGCTAGTAAATATACAAAATAAAATAAAAATATCATTTGCAGAAGTTGAAAATGCAGTTTATTATTATTATTATTATTATTATTATTATTATTATTATTATTAAATGTGGATTATGACTATACACATGATAAACTGTAAAAAAAATTAAAAAAACACATTGTTTCCAAAATACTCAGGTTTCAATGACCCTACTGATATGCTTATTTTTCAAAAATTAAACTTGTAATACATTAATGGCAGTTGGTTATAAGTTATTGGAGATATTTAGAAAGAGCGAAATGTTATATTTGTATTGGCAAGCTTTCAGTAAGAACATCAAAGAAAACATGGTGGCAAAGACAGGACATGTGGGCGATTTTAACAAGATGCGGGAGTGCTTACAAGTCTTGAAAATTGCATATTTTAACCTTTTCCCACATTGCAAATCTGTTGGGGTTTTTTTTTTTTTTTTTTTTTTTTGTTGGTTTTTTTTTGGGGGGGGGGTCACATGTCTTGGCGCTCATAATCAAACCGATATTTATCAGTATAGATGAAACCTCCCTCTCAGCTTATGTGTAGAGAAAAGGATATCAGCCTCAGCATTTTTTGGACCTACGTATGGTTGAAACATGCGCTTTCAATGAGAAAGCAGAGCCAGTTATCTTTCCAACAGGTGGAGGCACAGAAAAAATCGGTCACGATTTTTAAAAAAAAACTGAATTTATCACACCAAGAATAAAACAACTTTATTTAGACCATGATAATTCTTTCCTTTTCCTCCTTCCAAGTAATATTTTCTGTATAGGTTGCCTGAATAAAATCAATATAGATCATTTCACTTCTAGCAATTCTGACATATATCATTGCACACCCACAAAACACCCACCAACCTGTACATCCCCCCCCCCCCCCCCCTCTCTCTCTCTCTCTCTCTCTCTCTCTCTCTCTCTCTCTCTCTCTCTCTCCAAACTATGGTTTAATATAAAATTAAACCCAATTTAAGCAAGAAGTATAGTCGTCCTAATAAAAATAAAAATAATCTCTTTAAACCGAAATTTTCATTGATACGAGTATTATTGTAGTTTTGACAGTTATTTATCGCTCGATTGATCAACAGTAGCTTATTCTGGCAGTCGATAAATTCCGCGGATGACCTAATATCGGGACAGGGTTTTTCTGTGGCTCCACCTATTGGAAAAATATCTAGCTACCATAATAATAACAAAAATTATTTTAATTGGGAGAAAATAGAAGGAAAAAAATTATTTTGAGGGCAGGGTACTTCACATTAAGATAAATAAAATAAACATAATTAACGTATACTTCCCGGCAAACAAATATAAAAAAAAAATGATTTTATTGAAAATTTTGACAAATATATAAGTGAATATTCGATGGAAGAACTAGTTATTGGTGGAGATTTCAACTTGGTAGGGGATAATATAGACAGGGTGGGGGATTTAACATCTTATGACATAACTTTTAGGAAAAACATGTTACATTTCTTTAATAAACATAAACTGGATGATATAGACAGAAAATTAAATTTATTACGCACAGAGTACACTTATGAATACAAAAATGGGTTGGCAAGCAGGCTTGATAAATTTTATGGGACCCATTTTAATAAGGGAATTCATAAAGAGGCTAAAATTACAGATTTTAAAATTTCAGATCATAAACTAATTGAACTTAAAATAACATATAAAAATAGGATTAAATGGGGTAAGAGAACATGGAAATTGAATAATAGACTTTTAGATAATGAAGAATTTAATAATGAAATAAAGACATTAATAAATATGGTATCGTTAACTGAGGGAGAAAATATAATATATCAATGGGATAGTTTCAAAAAGAAAATAAAAAATATAGCTTTAAGATTTTCTAGAAGAATTAGTGAATTAAGAAAGAAAGAAAAAGAAGAGATAATCATACACCTAAAAAAAAAGAAAATGAGAAAGAAAGAGAGACTCTATTACAAGAAAAATTTAAAAAAATCAGGGAGGAGGAAAACAAGGGTATAGAAATTAGGGCGGGTAAATTTTCAGATCTTTACAAAAAAGCCAGGGGACTTTTTAAAAGAGAGGAATTCAGAAAGGGGAAGGAAAAAAATTTAAATGTTTTAAATGATGAGGGGGATATTTTATTAAATGAAAAATATGAGATCCTGGATAAAATAAAGACTTTGTACAGTAATTTATATAAAACCCAAAACATAAATATCGACCAAATAAACGTATATTTAAATGATGTTAAATGAGAGCAAATTACATCAGAACATAAAGACTTATGTGATGGCTTCATATTTACAGAAGAAATTATAAATACTATCAAATCCCTAGCCAAAGGGAAGACACCAGGAAGAGATGGACTCACGGGGAAATTTTATAGAAAATTCCAACGTGAGTTAGCGCCGATTATGGAATCTTTGTATAACAAAATACTTCTAAAAAATGAAAACATGACAGATACAATGAGGGAGGGAATAATATCACTGAAAAACTGGAGGCCCGTCTCCCTCCTGAACAACGATTATAAGATTTTAAGTAAAATATTAGCTAATAGAGTTAAACAATGTATGAGTACTATAATTAACAAACATCAAACATGTGGGGCTAAGGGGAACGATATCCAAAATAATACTCTAAATATTAAAACAATAATAGAATTTATAAAGGAATCAGGTCAAAGAGGTGCTATGGTACTTCTTGATCAAGAGAAAGCTTTTGACAGAATTGAGCATAACTACGTACAAAAAGTACTTGAAAAATTTGGTTTCGGTTAAAATTTCCGAAAATGGACCGAAATCCTGTACAGAGATATAACTGCAAGGGTACAGGTAAATGGAGGTATTACGGCAAAATTTGAAATACAGAGGTCAGTAAGGCAAGGTTGTCCTGTCAATGCTATTATACGTAATAGCAATTGAAATACTAAGTATTAAAATAAGGACTAATAAACTTATAGAAGGAATTAAGGTCCCAAATTTGAGAGTAGAATTTAAAATACTCCAGCATGCTGACGACTGCACAAACTTTATAAAGGACCCTAATTCTTTTAAACACCTTGAAAAAGAATATGAAAATTTTGGTAAAGCTTCTGGGTCGAAAATTAACCATGAAAAAACAGAAATTTTAAAAATAGGCAACTGGAGAGGGAACCACCCTGGCCCCCCCCCCTTAATAAAAGATAAGGTTAAAGCCTTAGGAATTTACTTTGGGAAAAATGAAGAAATAGAAAACCTACAAAATCTTAAAGATCAAGTGAATAAAAGCATTGCAATCTGGGCACAAACGCCACTATGTATCATGGAGCGAGCACAAGTTGCTAAAACTTATTTTTACTCTAATATTAACTACATTTTAAAATCCTTAGGTCTTAAATATCAGGTTTTAAATAGTCTAGATAAGGAAATAATAAATTATATTTGGGGTTTTATACTTCATTATATTGAAAAAGAGACATTATATAGGGATAATAAAAGGTGGGGATTAGCTTTACCAAACCTGAAATGGATTCAGGAAGTTAATATTTTAAATCGCTTTTTAAAAATTAAAGCGACCCCGGACATGCCGTGGGAAGCTCTCTATATTTACTGGTTTGGTTTCATTAGTAGAAATAGGATAGATATTTTTACAAACAACTCACTGACTAAAAAATTACTAGTTGAGAAAAAATTTAAACATATAAAGGATTTGATTTTTAAATTCAGGGATTTTAAAGAAATTTGGGAGGGGGGAAAAATACATATAAATTAATAAGGGAGTTTTATACTAAGAATTTAAGATGTAAAATAGAAAGAGAAAATTGGGGGGTGGAATGGAACAACTCTTGGACAAATTGGTCCAATATTAAATCCTTGAAAATTCAAAGTATTATATTTAAATATCTTCATGATGTATGGCTAACTGGGGAGGTTGCTAAAAGAACGGGGATGATCAAAATAATACCTAAGTGTCCCCTTTGCAAAGCCAGTAACTTTACTAAATTTCATGTCACGATTGAATGTAAAAATAAAAAAGGGGAAAGGGATAAAATTATTGATTCTATATCCAAATTAAATAAATACCAGAGAAATAGATTATTATATTTGGATGCAAAATTTGATATAAAAAAAACCCAACTCTTTTTGACTTAATAAACTACATAATAGACACTATAAGAGAATGTGGACAGGTTATTGTTATACGTAAATAACCTATCTAAATATTCTAATTAATGCCCTTTTCGGAAATCTATTAGAGACCTTAAAATCTCAAAAAATATCTATTTCCCTGGGTAATTTTTCATTTTTCTTTTTTTCTCTTCTTCTTTAATAAATATTCTTACTAATCAACCTTATACAGCTGGAATCCTAGGTACTAATATATCTAAATTAATAATCTTTCTTCTTTAAATTTTTGAAGTGTATATATATTATTTTATTATAGGTAGTATACAGGGACAGGGTATCTGCACATGGATGAAGTAGGAGACAGAAACGCCACCGGGCTATACCACAGGGCGCTACGCGAAGTGGGAAAGCCGGTGGAAGAGCCTCCGAAAAAGACATGTGCAGAAAATGGACATGCAATACATAAACACAAGGGGAAAAATATCATACGCAAATGGATTCCAGATAAGAAATAGGGACTAACATAAAAGCTCTTATATATATATATATATATATATATATATATATATATATATATTTTTTTTCTTTTGGACTTTTTATATTGGGTTTAATGCCGGAGAGTGTGGAATGTGATGTGATGTGATTATGATTTTTAACGTAGCTTTAACAATTTTTCAGTCATATCGCTACGATGTCTGCAGTGTGGCAGTTTATAGTGATGTCTAGCACTGGGGCATCATGCCGCAGACATGTAGCATGATGTCCCACCCAGTCACATTATCCTGACACCAGGCCGGCCAGTCCTAACACTAACCTCTTAATGCTGAGCGCCAAGCGAGGCAGCTGTTAGTACCATTTTTGTAAGTCTTTGGTATGACTCGACCGGGGATCGAACCCACGACCTCCCGCATCCGAGGCGGACGCTCTAACCACTAGGCCACCGGAGTGTGGAATAAGGCTATGTCATTGTTAAGGGAAACATGTCAGAATAAATAAATAAATAAAGACATGCGGCTCCTTACAAGACTAGCCTTATGACCAACCTCATATAATTCAAAATTTAGAAATAAGAAACGACACACAATACAACACTCACTTAAAACAATAGGCTTTATTTATTATTTTATTTTTTTTTTTTAAAATTAAAAAATTAAAAAAAATTTAAAAACAATTATAATTAGTACACCGTTTCTTATGCAAAATGCTAAATTTCAAAACGGATCATAAATAATAATTTTAATTATGGATATTAATATTTTAGTAGAAAACTCAGAAAAAGTTTGGATATCCGGCCGTCTTTACATATACATCTATAGCATACACACAATATAGCAATACACAGATAGCATACACAGGACATAGGGACCTTTAGCAAAGGTCACTGGATATAAAAAGGTGAAGTTTCCTAATCGGGTGATTAAAATCAGAGAGGGAAACTCATCTTTTAGATAATACTAGGGACATCAAAAATACCCCACTCTAAATTGGGTTCAAAATTCTTTTCTAAACTAGAAACACTTGCAACACCTCTAAGGGGGATACACGAAAACATAATTTTTTTTATTTTTTTTTTTTTTGGCTAAAGGGGGGGGGGGGGGCATCTGTCTGGTGCCCCAAAAAGAAAGATATCTAGCTACGATCTTTCATTCCACTTGCGTATGTGGAGTCAATATATTGCTGTAGCTTCCTATTGGACTCACGGTACCAATTCAGTTTCCATATTTAAGCTATCTATGCAAACACCATGATATTAAAAATTCAATAACTTTAAATTTCTGAGTGCTCATGATTAAACCTATATTTATCAATATTTATGAAACCTGGATGACAGCGCAGTGTAGAGAAAAGGATATGAGCATCGGCATTTTCTGGACCTACAGGTGTTTGAAACATGTGCTATCAATTCCGTACCTTGGGATCGTTTCACTAACACTGGCGTAACTTACGCACAAAGTAGGAAGTTACGCACACCGTAACTTGCGCGCAGTGAGCGTTACTCGAAAGTGTACGTAAATCCGATACATCGTCCCAACTTGTGCACCTGCCGCAACGTTTAATCCTTTGACTCTTTAGGGATAGGAGACAAGAAATGTGTCCTTAGTAATGTAAACTTCCGACACGAATGACAGCTTCTTAGACTTGATTTTGGAAAATGCATTACTGAAATTAGCATCTGAATCTTTAGCACAAAATTGAAAGCACAAGTTTCAAACACATGTGAATCCAAAAACATGCTACAGCTCATAGTTTCCTCTACACAAAGCTGTCATCAAGGATGTGTCTGTACTGATAAATATAGATTTGTTGATGAGTACTAAAATAATTAGGTTACTGAATTTTTAATATCATGGTGTTTGCATAGCTTTAATATTGGAACTGAATTAGTACTATGAGTCCTATAGAGAAAATAAGCCATACAGTGCATGTACAGTTAATATTACCATTAATGCAAAATTATAGTTCTATTTGTGGATAACAAGCAAGAGGAATATCTTTTGTAAACTTCTAAGTTACTTCAGTGGGATATTAAGCTCACTTTCAGATATGACAACTGTTGCCATGAAAGTACAGGGGGTGAAGTGTAAATTGAATTATGTTGTAATACATGCACATGTAGATGGTCACCATGTAAAAAGTTTATTATCATTTTGGGGAAGAGATAATGTATGAATAAATACAAGACGATCGTGGTGTGGCTCCTGACATTTTAGATGTATTATTCTCTTGCAAGAAAAAATATTTTTTTTTTTTCTTTTCAAAAGTATGGAAAATAACGTGTGAAAAGTTTATTCTGTGATGGCGTAGGGCTTCGCCAATGTCGCAAACTGCCATTTTTTTTACGTTAATGGCAGCAAAATATACCATCTGGCGATTGGGGTTTTTTTGGCAACATTGTCGGCTGTTTAAACTTGTATATACAACCATTCGTTTGGAGTGTAGAAATTCAGAGGCCCCATGAAAATAAAGCCGCAAACTTAACATAAAATGCACTGAAATTTATATATTGCTACATAAACAAATTCTTTGTCCATATTGACAAACCATCTTAACAGAGCAGTGTTATATCATAATCCGCGTATGTTGAAATTTAGCATGAGTACTGTATGTTGTGAGATATCCGCTCTTTTGCTGTTGACATTTCTGGTAGCGGAGATCAACCGGACGAGGCATTATCTCATAATCTATCTTTCGTCGGATTTTCAGCCGCTCGCTAGTAATTAATATATTTGCGTAGACTGACATTTTGTATGTGGATGGTAAGTAAAATTCCTTTCTTTTCACTAGAATTAAATCCTTCAGAACACACATTTTCTGTAGTAATCCCTGTCATCAGACCAGAAAACCTGCGTCTTTATCGTCTGTTGACCCTTTTTTAAATTTCTAACGCATGTGTGGAAGGCAGCATCACTCCGATACCACAAATGTAAAAAGCGAAAGAAACCCCCCCCCCCGAAAAAACCCACTAGATCTTGGTCTATTCAATAGGCAGAGATGAACAGTAACTACAATCGACCAAACGACGGCCAATTCCTTTTATAAAAAAATACGTACCCAGATAAAATAGTTTGCTGAAATTTCAAAGGGAACAGATTATTTTGAAGCACCGATTGTTATGAAAACTTACCAAGGAAATGGAAAAAAAAATCAGTCTTAATATTACAGTTATTTGATGTTCCCGCCACAATAAGAAACGGGCATTTGTTTGGTTCTTCAAAGCTGTCCTTTGGTGTTGACTTCAATAACGCATTCACCCTTTATCAAAGAAAGCCGACTACACTCTTCAATAAAAGCAAATAACCTTTCTTCAAAGGAAGTTAGTGCCAAACTTAAATAAAAGCAATGGAATCAGATGGATTTTATCATTTTCCAACGTGTCTGGAACACATTTACTGTGCCGTGAAAGTTTCCTTTTTGCCGGGAAAAGTTTATGCTTACGAACGCTACCAACGGTGGCTTAAAACGCCAACTAACTTTTACCGACTTGGAACGTACTGAAAAAAATAAATGTGCTTCATCATTCGTTACGTGATTGTTCAATTTTTTTTTTTCTTCCACTGAATTCAGACCTATATGACCTGCGCCAAAATTATTGAATATTTTAGATCTGTGTGTGTGCATATTTTCGATGGAATTACTTGTGTTGTGGATTCAGTGTATGTGTTGAGATTCGCGGGTGAGTACACGGTGTTGATACTCTATTCATGCTATGCATTAAACATGTAAAAAAATAAACAGTATACACGTATATGTACTAATGCGTGGTTCTCTAAAAAAAAGTAAAATATTATATATGCCTTCTCTGTTTTCGCTGAAGGTGTATTTCTCATTTAATATGCATCGATTTAAAACGGTAACTGTGCCAATGAAGCACGTATTTTACCCACCCCCACCCCGCATTTATTACATACCCATCCCCCCAGCAAATTTTTTGGGGGTACATTTATCATTTTCTTTAGCTAATCGACCTGGTTGCTTATAACACGGTTCGGTTCTATGGCTCCCAAATACCGTATTATAGCTGGGTCACACACACACACACACACAATATATATATATATATATATATATATATATATATATATATATATATATATATATATATATTGGTGCTGATAATATGTTTTTGATAATAAGGTAATTCATTATTGTGAGTCAACATGTATATTTTAATTGTTTTCAGATGAAATGAATATTTCCATATAAATAATCAATATTTAAAAAGGTTTGCTTAGTTACGATATATGATATTTAATACTATTTCGTGGACTATACTGCACATGCATCCAGGTAAAAATTTATTCGTGTATTGCAATATTGGTATGTTGTTTAAAACAAAATGCATATACCAAACATACCTCAAACAATATGTGACACAAATACCCAAGCAAGCCAGTTTGTCAGTAATGTCTATGTGTCAGCTGCCTCCTGCAAATTTTATAGGAGTTATTGACCAAATCTTGTGAATGCAACTGGTGTCACATTTTTCTTAATGCATGCCATATTAATTGGTAAATGTTATTATGTTTATCATCTTAAGATACGAAAAGAAAAAAAAATAACTTCTTGCTACAGAAACTGTAAATCTTTTAGTTCTTAACGTTGTAGATTAATGCACCATTAAATAAATTGACACATTTATTTAAAATTTTGTTAATATTGTAGACACCACCTGATTGATTATTATGATTATTAATACAGTATTAATGAATGGAATGAATAATTTATCATCTTTATTTACTTGCCTGATTTATTTACCATTCATTGATTTCTATTCTTTAAGAGCAGCTATAACTTACTGTTATTTCTGCAAGTATTCATTTGTACATGTATGTGTGTGTGCGTGTGTGTGTGTGTGTGTGTGTGTGTGTGTGTGATATAAAGAGATACTGTGTAGCTGTATCTGTGTATATATTACAGTTGTGGTGATGTAGAAATAAATACTTTCAGATTTAGTCTTACATATTGTTATGTTTGTTTAATTTATATTGTTTGTTGGCTTTTCTAAATGATTATTTGTTATATACATCTTAATTTTTACTTGACCATGCCCAAAGCCAAGTTCATAGTGTACCTGACCAGTTATATTTATTTTGTAAACAAGATAATACAATACTAATAGTTCTCTAAGAGTATAGGTTAAATATTCAGATCATTCTATTTGGAGGTAAACATGCTTGTTTGAATCCGAGTCTAGGACATGGTTTTTCACTTGGAAATTCCTAAACTTGTTGAAAACTTTAAATGTTTTAGAGAGGAGACTGAACTGCATCCTGGCTCTGTTATTGTGTCATGGCATTTTATACAATGTTGTATACTTGAAAACAATTACTTATTCTTGCCTTACGATCTGAAGCAGAATCAGACTTATTATTGTATTCAGTTTTTATTTTTGTTGGAATTATTATTCACTGTGCCCAATATTATTACTAGACTAAAACATTAATTTGGAATTATAGGGACTACAGGCATATCAACACATTCAATATTGGAACTTATTTGGAAAAACACTGGAATTCGATTGGAACTTCATATGTTTGGACTTGCGAAATAACTTTTAGGACTATTTGGGATTTAATTGACAACACTAAAAGTTCTTTTTCAAATTTTCACTTTGCATTCTAGGGAAATAAATCATTTGTTGAATTTTACACAACCTGATGGTTTTCGCTCTTTTCTGTTGCTTAATGTAAGACCATAGAGTCATAACAATATTTTCATGAAACACATATATTAATTTTATTAAATGGTGAAGAATGAAACATCGGCATAATTTTGGTATATACATTACTATTATTTGCAATCATATATGTTTATAGCAAGAGACTGATAGGTTTCTGACTATGTTTCTTTTTTGGGGGGAGGGGGGCACCAGATAGATGCCCCCCCCCACTTAGCCAAAAAAATTAAAAAGTATTTATGTGTTCGTGTTTTCCCCCTTAGAGGTGTTGCATGTGTTTCTATTTTAAAAAAAGAATTTTGAACCCAAGTTTTTTTCCAATTTGGATTGGGGTATTTTTTATTTCCCTAGTGTTATCTAAAAGGTAAGTTTCCCGCTCAGGTTTCAATCACTTGTTTAGGAAACTTCACCTTTTTTGTTCAGCGACCTTTGCCAGAGGTCCCTATGTCCTATGTGTGCTATATGTGTATTGCTATATTGTATGTTTGCTATAGATGTCAATGTGAGGACGGCCAAATAACCAAATTTTTTCCAAGTTTTTTACTAAAATATTGAGATATAGATGTTTAAATTAATATTTATATTTTATTTTTTGAATTTTGAATTTTGAATTTTGCATAAGAAACGGTGTGCTAAATAAAGATTTTTTAAAAAAAATAAAATAAAGCCTATTGTTTTAGGTGTGTGATGTATCATGTGTCGTTTCTTATTTCTACTTTTGTTGTATCAAAGGGTGGTTATAAGACTAGTCCTGTAAGGAGCCACATGTTACTCTTTATTTATTTCATTCAACATGTTTCCCTTAGATGTTGACATAGCCTTATTCCATGCCTCAAGCATTATCCAAATAGAAAAAGTCCAAAAAGATATAAAAAAAGCATGTTAGTCCCTATTTTTTCTATCTATTGCTGGAATCATTTCTAATATTTTCCCCATGTGTATATGTATTGTTTGTCCATTTTCTGCACATGTATATTTCGGAGGCTCTTCCACCGGCCTTCCCACTTCGCGTAGCGCCCTGTGGTATAGCCTGTTAGCGTTTCTGTCTCCTACTGCATCCATGTGCAGATTCCCTGTCCCTGTTGTTTTTAAAAATAAAAAAAAAAAATAAAAAAAATAATTTTAATAGGTTAGTACCTTTGGATTTCATCTATCTAAAGTTGATTAGTAACTATTATTTAAAAATATTTAACTATTTAAATCCAGGGAAATAGACATTATTTAGGAAATTATAAAAAATTTCTATTAAAGTTTTTATCAAACATTCTTGATTAAAATATATCTATTTATATGGGACAGGTTATTTACGTACAATAATAACCTGTCCGCATTCTCTCATGGTATCTATTATAAGATTTATTAAATCAAATAAGGTTTTTCTATAAAATTTCCCATCCAGATAAAGCAGTCTGTTTCTCTGGTATTTTTCAATATTAGAGATGGATTTAATTATTATGTCCCTTTCCTTCTTTTTATTTTTACATTCAGTGATTACATGATGTTTGGTAAAATCGCTGACTTTACATAGGGGACATTTCGGGATTGTTTTTACCATCCCTTTTCTCTTCGCTACCTCACCTGTCAGCCATACATTGTGTAAATATTTAAAAATAATGCTTTGAATTTTTAATGATTTAATATTGGACCAATTTAACCATGAGTTATTCCATACCACCCCCACCCCCCAGTTTTCCCTCTCTACTTTGCATCTTGTATTCCTTGTATACATCTTCCTTATTAATTTATATGTATCTTTCCCCCCACCCACCCACCCATATTTCTTTAACATCCCTATATTTAAAAACCATTAATTTTTTAATCAAGGAATTATTTCTAAAAATATCTATTCTATTTCTAATTATAAAACCAAACCAGTCAATGTAAAGTGCTTCCCACGGCATATTCGGGGTCGCTTGAACTTTTTTAAAACGATTTAAAATATTTGCTTCTTGAATCCATTTTAAATTGGGTAATGCTACCCCCCCCCCTTTTATTTTCTCTATATAAGGTTTCTTTTTCAATATAGTGTAATTTAAATCCCCATATGTATTTTATCATTTCGTTATCCAAGCTACCAAATTCCTGACATTTAAAATCTAGGGATTTTCAAATATAATTCATATTGGAGTAAAAGTAAGTTTTAGCAACTTGTGTACGCTCCATAATACATAGTGGCGTTTGTGCCCAGATTGCGATGGTTTTATTAACTTTATCCTTAATATTTTGTAGGTTTTCTATTTCTTCGTTTTTCGCAAAAAATACTCCTAGGGCTTTGACCTTTTCTTTTATTAGGTGAGGGGGGAGCCCAGGGTGGTTCCCTCTCTAGTTGCCTATTTGTAGTATTTCTGTTTTCTCATGATTAATTTTCGACCCAGACGCTTTACCGAAATTTTCATATTCTTTTTCGAGGTGTTTAAAAGAATTTGGGTCCTTTATAAAGTTGGTGCAGTCATCGGCATGTTGGAGCATATTAAATTTTTCTTTCAAACTTGGGATCTTAATTCCCTCAATTAGTTTGTTAGCCCTTATTTTTATACTTAGGATTTCAATTGCTATTACGTATAATAGCATTGACAGAGGACAGCCTTGCATTATTGATCTCAGTATTTCAAATTTTTCCGTGATACCTCCGTTTACCTGTACCCTTGCAGTTATATCTCTGTACAGGATTTCAGTCCATTTTCGGAAATTTTCACCGAAACCAAATTTTTTAAGTACCTTTTACTTAGTTATGCTCAATTCTGTCAAAAGCCTTTTCTTGATCAAGAAGTACCATGGCACCTCTTTGCCCTGATTCTTTTATAAATTCTATTATTGTTTTAATATTTAAAATATTGTTTTGAATATCATTCCCCTTGGCCCCACACGTTTGATTTTTATTAATTATAGAACCCATGCATTGTTTTACTCTATTGGCCAGTATTTTACTTAAAATTTTGTAATCATTATTTAGGAAGGAGATCGGCCTCCAATTTTTAAAATCTTTTTTATCCCCCTTCCCTTTATAAATTAATGATATTAATCCCTCCCTCATCGTGTTTGTCATTTTATCATTTTTTAAGAGAATGTTGTTATACAAAGATTCCATGATCGGCGCTAACTCACGTTGGAATTTTCTATAAAATTCCTCCGTGAGCCCATCTCTTCCTGGTGCTTTCCCTTTGGCTAGGGAGTTTATGGTATTTAAAATTTCTTCTGTAAATATGAAACCATCACATAAGTCCTTATGTTCTGATGTAATTTTTTCACATTTAACATCTTTTAAATACATATTTATTTGATCCCCGTTTATATTTTGTGTTTTGTATAAATCACTATAAAAAAAACCTTTATTTTATCCAAGATCTCTTGTTTTTCAGTCAATAATATATTCCCTTCTGCATTTAAACCATGTAAATTTTTTTCCTCCCCCCCTCCTAAATTCCTCTCTTTTAAATAATCCCCTAGCTTTTTTTTATATAATTCTGAAAATTTCCCCGCCCTGATTTCTGTACCCTTATTTTCCTCCTCTCTAATTTCTCTTGCAGTATATTCTCCCTTTCTTTCCCATTTCCTTTTTTTAATTCTCTAATTATTTCCTCTTTCTTTCCCATTTCCTTTTTTTAATTCTCTAATTATTTCCTCTTTCTTTCCCATTTCCTTTTTTTAATTTTCTAATTATTTCCTCTTTCTTTCCCATTTCTTTTTTTAATTCTCTAATTATTTCCTCTTTCTTTCCCATTTCCTTTTTTTAATTCTCTAATTATTTCCTATTTTATCTTTTTCAGTAGTTCACTTTTCCTTCTAGAAAATCTTGTAGCTACAACTTTTATGTCCCTTTTAAGCCTATCCCATTGATACACTATATTTTTCTCTCCTGATGACGATACCTTATTTATTAAAATCTTTATTTCTTTATTAAATTCCTCATCATCTAGTATCCTATTATTGAGTTTCCAAATACCCTTACCCCATTTTATCCTATTTTTAATTTTTATTTTCAGTTCGATTAACTTATGGTTGGAAATCTTAAAATCAGATATTTTCGCCTCTTCATAGATTCCTTTATTAAAAAAAAGTTCCTACTTGCCAAGCCATTTTTATTTTCAAAAGTATATTCAGTACGCAATAAATTTAGTTTCCCATATATATCATCAAGTTTGTGTTTGCTAAGGAAATCCAACATGCTTTGCCTAAAAATTAAATCGTTTGATGTTAATTCTCCCATCCTATCTGTATTGTCTCCCACCCAGTTAAAATCACCTCCAATAATTAGCTCTTCCATGGAAAACTTACTAATGTATTTATCAAGGTTTTCAATGAATTCTCTTTTTTATATTTATTAGCAGGGAAATATACATTAATTATATTCATTTTATTTATTTTAATATGGAGTAATCTGCCCTCAAAATATTTTTTCCCTCAATTTTCTCCCAATTATAATAACTTTTGGTTCTTATTATAACTGCTACTCCTCCTTTAACATCCTCATTTATAAAATTACTTGTTACCACTATTGCATTTAATTTCTCCTCTGTATATGATAATAGTTCTTTAGAAAATCCATTGTGAGTTTCTTGGATTAAAATAATATCATACTTACTGTAATTACAAAGTTTGTCAATTTTATCCTTATTTACCCCATTAATATTAATTGAAGCTACATGGAAGTTTGATCCCTCCATTTTATTTTTATCCCAGGCGGCCGTATCTATCATCTTTGTTACTATTACTATTTCATAATAACTTTATGATTAATGTTAAAATTTATATTTCAATTTTGGGGGGTGGTGTATTAGCCCCCTCTGATTCATCTCCATTTACACTGTTTGGTTCAGTATTGTCATTCGTTATCCCCATACTACAAGTTTGCATTTCAGTCTCTTGTCCGTTTTCCATGTCCTTGTCAGTCATGCTGTCGTGATCATTGTCAATGTCGTGTTCGTTTCCATTGTCCTTGTCCGTTTCCTTATCCGTAGTCCTGTCCTGTTCGCTATCCTTTCCTACTGATTTTTCCTTCGCACTCCCCTATTTTTTTTTTTAGGCTGCGATTTACTCCCATCCTCTCTAACGTCAGACACTTTCTCATTCCCTGAGGAGGATAATGAGATCAGCCTCATTTTTCTTTGGTTTTTTTTAAGCGTTTTTTTTTTTTATACTGGAGTAGAGGTTAGGGGTTTTATCCCCAAAAAGGTCAATCGGAACGCTCTCCTCTAGCTCTTTTGGACTCCCTGTTGAGTCCTCAAATCCCTCTTCCTCCTCAGTCAGAGGGAAAAATCTATTGCTCTCGAGGAGTCTCTCTTCTATATTTCTGTTTTTGGTAAGGAAATGAGTGTGAGGTTTAAAGGGACTTAAGTACTTCTCCCACACTTGACCTTGTAGCGTTTCGTCAGAGTTGTCTTTCGACTTTTGTAAGTTTCTGTCATTCTGTGTTTCGTCCTGAGAAACAACTTGTATTTCGTCCCCTTTGTCCGTTTTCCCCATTAATTCTTTCCTAGTTTGTGCTATTAATAGGTCAACAGCATTTTGGATTTCAGCAAGTTCCTTTTCATTTAAATTTTCATTTCCTGTATTTTGAGCCACCTTACTTGCATATGTTGCCCCAGCGTAGGTTGCCCCAGGCAGAAAGATATTACAATCTCTGGCGGCATGCCCTACATTTTTACATTTCGGACATTGTCTGTCTTTTTCACACCCATGATACCAAGTTCTGAGCAAAAAGCCCAACACATAAAAATGTGATGGTATCTTTTTGGCGTCATCTCTATTGATTGAGACTATTCTAACTCCTGTTTTAACACTGGGGAAACCCCACACTGTTGCTATCTTATGAATTTTAACTTTAGTTTGAAGCTTCCCTTCTATTTTGGCTATAATTTCTTCTGTTTCCACCTCAAGAGGTAGCCCAGACACAAAGAGGTCTAATGGTCTGCCCTCCACCTCCCGAACTATCGGGTGTGTTTTGTACACCCTGGCTCTAATACCCCTTACTTCAATCCAGTCATTTTCCAATAATGGTTTCTGAAAATCCTTAGGGTACACTACAAATTTATTAAATCCCCCATTTTGTAGCCCATCAACTTTGCCGATATCAAAACCTTGTATCTTCATGGCCGTTAAAATGTCGGCTTGCGGGGGGCAATTTTCGACATCACCGAAATCAATTGTTTGGCAGCCCTCTGGGTGGAAGGCCTTTAAAAATGCCTTCCCTGTCCACTTGTCAATTTCCGTTCTAAAGTAGGTATTGAGCTTTGTACCTACTGCTCCTGGGTTTGTGTTAACTACATGGTCTACCTGCGCCTGAGCCCTTTTCAAAATGCTCGCTGAGTAGAGATCACTGCTAATTTGAAAACAAATTGGAAAAGCGTGGTCACACACCACTAATTGCTTTAGCACTCTAGTTTGTAGTGCACACAAAATTAATCTAATACACAAATGAAAAAACCAGAGAATACTCTGCAAATACATGTAAATAAATGAAAATCAAAGTGATATTGATACAAAAATGAAAAAAAAAAAAGGCTAAAGGAAAAACAGAGAAATGAAAATGAAAAAAAAAGCAAATGAAAACAAAATTCAAAATCAAAAGGGATAGAAGGGATAGAAGCAGACTATGTTTCGGACCAATCACACATGGCAAAATGCCAATAAGTAATCATCTAACCTGGACTGGTGTTAAACTGAGTTGTCAATGCTCCATTGGAATAACTGGTGCATGATAGATTATTGACATTTGCCCCTCTGATAGACACTGTCACCACAGCTGGGAAAACCCTGCATGGTGTTGATTGTAGTGGTCAATGGGCCCATATCTGCTATATAATTGACATTAGCCCCTCTATTGGAAACAGTCACTAGAGATGGACTAACCAAGCCTGCTGTTGAACTGAGTGGTCAGTAGGCCATTGTGATGTCTACTATATATTTGCCCTATGCTACACATTGACAATAGAGCAGGGTTAAAGTGCGTTGTTTGATTTCAAAAGTGTAATGACAGAAGTTGTACCTTATTTAAAAAACACACATCCCTATGCCATCCTCACACTTAGAATCGTCAGAAAGAAATAGATATACTGACAGATTTACGTATCAGTATTTCTGCCTGTATTTATGTATGTATATTTATTTCCTTTATTTTATTTCCTTTATACTATCTTGCCATCTCAGCTAAGCTCAGCAATAAGTGGGGGGGGGGGGGCATTTTTAAAGAAAATATGACATCTACAGAAGATGTACATTAAAGGACACAAAGATTGATATTTAATATTTATTTTTAAGAAATGAATGAAATTGTCTCTGAAATTGCAATAACTATTTTTTTTAAAGAAATGGATGAAATTGTCCGGGTATATGCAAAAACAGTCTACAGTGTGAACTATTAACATTAATTTATTATTACATACAAAAATTTATTTTTATGATAATCAAAGTGGAAAAAAATATATCGCTGAACTAATATAATTAAATTGGTATAGAACAATACTAATGTATATGAGAGCCACATGCTTATACTTCCCCCTAATCGAGCCTCTAATAGTTCAAGAGGTATACTTTTCGGTAGCTAGAATTGGGTTACAACCCACATTTCCCTGTGTCTTTATGAACATTCTGAAATGTTCATTAAATACTGGTAAACCAATCAACCGCCAACTCCGGAAAAAAAATCATTTGGGCGTTTTGTTGTAAGGTTAGTAATTTGGTTGTAAGCACAGGAGCCTGACGTTTATCAATAAAACACGAAAGAAGCAAAAAATAGTATCTATACTTAAATGTGTGACAACTCGAAATAACATTATTCATAGTATAATTTATAGTTTTAGTACATATGAGGTTATTTGGTGTTGTCAGAAATGTTAGTAGTGGGGTTTTTTTTGGGGGGGGAGGGGGATTGGGAGGTTAATAAAACGTCAGACTCGTTTGGGATATTAAAAAAAAACTGTCAACGGTCTTCAATTTGCTATTTATTACTTTAATATTTATAATACATCTGTACGCATCTGTACGCATCGTAGTGGTATATATTTATGTTTTGCAATGCAGGGAAAGATATATGTTGGTCCTTTGTTGTACAATTAAATCAGTGCATTGAAAAAAAGAATATTGGGAGGAGAGACAATACATTGCCAGTCTCAAGACGCACAGTTGTAAAGACTTAATTATATGTTATTAAATGGAAAGCTAATTAAAACACAGTTTGGCATACTTTTTGTATATTACTAATTGTATCGTTTAAATAGTTTAAAGTTCTTGTTCTTATTTCACACACACACACACACACACACACACACACACACACACACACACACACACGATGCATGATGAGTATTCTTTCCGCACCAAAATGATACCCCACTTATCCCCCTGCCAGCTAGCCGATTCTCATTGGGCAAGTAAATGCTATTTTTAGCAGGGTATTCACGAGTGTCATATTTAAACCACAGGGGCTCGTATCGTTGCTAACAATTTACCTGTCATACATATACTATATTGTATAGTATATGTATGACAGGTAAATTGTTAGCAACGATACGAGCCCCTGTGATTTAAGCTTAAATTTATGAGGCAAAATACAAACCTGAATATGTGCGGGTATAAGATGAGATCTCAAGGTTTGTTGCTGTATATCATTTCACACCAAAACTGTCAGTTGCAGAAAAATGTCTCTTCGAAAGCGATATCTTGATGTTAAACTGCGATCATACAAAGTATGCTCTATTGGAAACATTTAACATTATAGGACATACAGTACTAATGGTCAGTTCCGACCTGTCAATCAAACTGGGTACATGACCTTTGACCAATCAAAAGTAGGTATCAATTCACTGCGTAGTTACACGTTGTTATCCACCATTTTTGCTCACAAACATGAGACCACGTTTGATTACTCTTGTTATATATTGCAGAGGTGTTATATCTTATGAAGCTAAATTAACATTCATTCATATATAACTTTATCATAGCTTTTATATGTCATTCACATCTAAGCTACATAGTATTATCAGGAAATCTAATTTCTTTTATAATGATTAATAACAAGTGTGCAAAATATAAAGGGCCGATAAGTTATCGGCATAACTTCAAGTGGTCCAATCGGACACTCAAGTAGGGCATATTCTTCAATCCATTGTCGTTCCTATAGGTTTTAATTACTATGCCACCTCTATTTATAATGGAAAGAATTTAAAACCGTTATTTCAAATACTCAAGTTATATAAAATAGAGAAAAGACCAAACAATGACAAACTATAAATCAATACAAGTATGCTAACTAGTATCGCATTAGTTTACTAATGATGTAAAAGCCACAATAATAAGTTGTTATATGTAGCATTCGGTAGAACTCTTGTTACTAGCTGGAATATTTATTTGACAGAAACAGTTGATGGACTCTACAATGATCTGTATAGTAATTCATTTATAATATATGTACATCATAATACCCATATTTTATGACTCCGCGCTGATGTTATATATTATGTTGCTAAATTAACATACATTATTTTTAACTTCTTAACATTTACATAGCATTCTCATGTAAGCAATTTATCATAAATTGCTTCAGATAGGTAAGTCACATGTATTTGTTTTTTGATATTTCCTTTAAATACATTGCTTGAGTTTGCCCGTTATGTTCCAAGAGTCGCGCTTGACTCACTTAAGCAGTGCGCGCTTAATGAAGGGCCACAGCACGATGCAAGCTATGGTGGCAGGGTACAGCTTCGTAAATTGGCCTCTGGCAAATTTCTTAATTTAAGGCTATGGTGTGAATTTTTCAGCTATTATTGTTTACTAATTAAAGTTATGGATATATTTGTGAACTAGATGTTTCGGGCTTGTGTTGTTCTTGAAATTGATGTCAGGCACGTACACCTTCCATAGTTACTCTGCAGTATGTTGATAGTGAAATACCAATAGTTGGCTAGGAAGAAGAGCTTGCCTCCCATAGCCGTAAACACATGGGTTTGGGGCAAGTAGAATATCTCAAAAATGGCTTGGCTGACAACTATTTTCAGTTGCATCAGCCTGTTTAGTACACATTGTTTTGCAAAATTGTCTTCTAGGAAAAGGCCTTGTGTTTGCACTGTGAGCATCACATGGTGTCAAAAATGACCTTCGGACATGAAAATTGCAGGTATAAATTTGGGGTTGGGGTGCATAAACTACTTCTGCTATGAACTGTCATTGACTTCTCTGGTCAAGTGGATAATATTCTTATGTTTTGATTTAATATAGGTATCTAAAATTATGGACCTTTTTGACCTCACTTGTGTATTTGATTTTTTTAATGATTTTTTTATACTAGGTCACTGATTGTGGCATTAAATTTGTACATAAAAACTGGCCCCTGCCCCCTATACGTTTCTAGTTTGAATGTTTCTTGCTAAGAAAATGTCATTGACTGTAACATAATTTATAAACACTGTAGTTATTTTTTGTATTATATGAAACTGCCATTTTTTTATATTATATGAAACTGCTTCCTTTAAATTAGTAGAAACAGTAAAACACAATATCACACGGGGGTTGAAGATATTTGTGTGATAATATACATATTGGGCAGTTTATAAAATATAACATAGCCTAATAGACCTGAAATGGCAATTAAAGGTAAATGTCGCTTATCGTGGAGGTTAAGATATTAAATTATTCATATGTTTTTTTTCTACAAAATTCATGTTACATCCATTTATAAGTAAGCATATTTTATGACACCGCCCGGACGTTTTACATTATTTTAAATTAAAATACATTAATCTATGACTTTATGATAATTTATTATATATATATATATATATATATATATATATATATATATATATATATATATATATATATATGTTAATAAATATTTGATCATAGCAAGGAAGCAATACCCATATTATATGACACCCCTAGGGTGTTATATCTTTTGAAGCTAAATTGACATTAATTCATCTATAACTTTATCATAACGTTTATGTCATTCACATTAAGCTACATAATATGGTCATGAAACATGATTTATTTGCATAATATTGATTAATAACAAGTGCAAAGCATTAAGGACCATTATGTTATCGGCATAGCTTCAAGTGGTCAGATTTACCGTTCAATCCATAGTCGTTCCTATAGGTTAAGGTATGCCACATCTCTCTTTATAATGTAAAGAATTTAAAACAGCTATTTCAAATACTCAACTTACATAAAATAGAGAAATAGCAAACAATGATATAATATAGAATCATACAAGTCTGTTTAATAGTATCGCGTTAGTTTACTAATGATGTAAGGCCGCAACGATAATTTGTTGTAGGCATCATTCGCTCGAACTCTATTACAAGTTGGAATATTTATTAGATAGAACATTTTATGGACTCTGCAATGATCTGTATAACGTGTTATTTATTTATTTGTAATATAGGAACACTATAAAATACCCATATATGATAACTTTTATATGTCACTCACATAAAAGCAACATAATATTATCAGGGAACACGATATACTTGTATAATATTTATTGATAAAAGATGTGCAAAACATGAGGGACAATTATTGTATCGACATAGCTTGAACTGATTAAGTCGTACCCATGAGTTTTGATTTATACTATATAAATAATAATACATCAATATTTAATTAATTAGTTTTACATGGAACGCGCCAGCATTAACAGCATGTTCTCCATTCTCAGCGAGAGGCGCCTTCGCTGGCTCGGTCACGTCAAGAGAATGGACCCATGCCGCATTCCCAAGTACCTGCTATACGGCGAGCTAGCAGAAGGCGCTCGACTGACTGGACGGCCACGTCTACGTTACAAAGATGTCTGCAAGAAGGACATGAAGACGGCCAACATCAATGTCAACGACTGGGAGAACTGTGCTGACGACCGCTCTGCCTGGCGCCTTGCTGTCAAAAATCCAAGGAAGGGAGAAACACAAAACTCGCTGCAAAGAGCCAGGAGGAAGGCGAAACAACAACAGCCCCAGCAAGAATCAACGTTCACCTGCAGCAAGTGCAACAGAGACTGTCACTCTAGGGTCGGACTCTTCAGCCACTCGCGAAGGTGCAGATAGGACACCCAACCGGAAGCTACACCATCGTCTCCCGAAGACGGACGGATGCCGACGACGAGTTTTACATTGCAGACTGCTATATCTAATATCTGTGTATAATGCAATGTATGTAACTAATGTAGGTACGAATACGTATTTGTTTACTATAATTATAATCGATACAAGTCCCTAATTTATAAAATTTACATGTTGTATACATTTTGATCAGTTAAAATGGTTAACCGACGGACCACTATGAAGAAATCATCCAGCAGCAGCAAAAAGGAGATTACCCACAGGAAGACAGGTCCACGACCACGGGTTCATCTGCTGATGTGAAACCGAGAAATGCGGTCGATGCTTCCCCTTCATCATCTCAGTGGTTTTTAAAAACCCGGAAAGGCTGCATTCCTGAAGAGGTACATACAATCTCTATAGTTTATAAATGAGTATACGAATATATCAGTGTGTTTTATTATCGCTATAAAACGTATGTTTACTTTAAGTTTGTTAAATATATTGCAGTTCCTGTTTTTATTTTGGGGCATATTAGTTAAATTAAATTTGTTCAACTCTGAATTTACATTGTTCTCACTTAATCGTTATGTTTGCTAGTAAACGGTGTAATTTGTTGTAGGTACCAGTGAAGAACCGGTGTTGCCCCAGGAAAGCGACGGAGAAAACAACCCCAGTGACAAGCGCAGTGACAACTCCAGTGGCAACCCCGTTATCCAATCAGTACCCATCGCGACCGATCACAACGTATGCGAGTATTACCTCTTCTACTCTCACGGGTGTAAGTAACAGCAGTGCGTATCTCCCTTCTACTTCCTCTCTCCCTTGTCTCCCCTCTCTCCAGTCAGTTCCCTCCCCGACTTCACAACTCAATGAAAATTATGAAAAGGTAGCTCTTGAGTTGCCCAGCCTCATAAATCGTAAAGGTGTTACTTATTCTTTAACAACCATGCGCTGGGAGTCAACTGCTAAACCCATCCCAAAAACTAAGGGCCAAAGAAAAGTGACAGTTTCGGCATGCAGCTCAAGTAAGGAAGAATCTAGTGCACCCACCGGCGATGATTCCACACACTTATTACTTGATAAAAATGCTTCCTCACACTCACTGCCCACGACGATGTCTGCTGTAACAGCCGCACAGGTAACATCAAACACAGGAGATTAGATATATAGAATCTATGTTGGGGTTTTGACCGAGACAAGGAAATCCCAGTCAAGGGGTTATATTATTTGTCTCCCCACGAGGCTTGACGAGTGGGGAGACATATAATGTTACCCCGCGACTGGGATTTCCTTTTCTCGGTCCAAACCCCAACGTAGATTATTTTTCTCACCCAAAATTATCCTTTAAAGTAAGAAAGAACTCCTCCCTTGTGCAATATAGTTCACGCGTCAATGTTTACATGCAGTGCATTAATACAAATATGTTAATGAGGACTGTGGCGTGACGTGTCATCCGAAGTACACAGTTTTTATTCGTGAGTCAAAACAAAATAACATTAAACGTTGCATAGTTTTTAGGTATTATCACATTATCACATTTAATATATGGATGTTATATGAAATTAACATTAAATAGTTAATATTTATTACAAGAAAATGTTTCATTTTCATTAGTTCCAATTTAGAAAATTATATTGTACATAATGAAACTGTAGTCGGCCAACAGCTTTGTTGTAGTGTAAATACATGTAGCATGAGTGTCCGTACTTGGGTTATTCACGGGTAATTAGAGATCCGTGTCACTGTCATGTATAACTCTCCTTTTCTTTAGAGGAGGTGAAACTGTTTGTGACATACTTGTGTTGTAATTAATACTGATTGTAAAAGTACCTCCGTGTATAAAAAACCCTCCAAAAAGGACCCCAGCGGATAACCATGTGCTAAACTTTCCAAGTTCACTGCCTCTTTGAAAATTTATTTTTCTGTCTTGGAAATATTGCAAGTGTTACAGTGAAATTTGCTTATGGATTAATGTGTTGACGGATAAATGATTCCTTCTGGCTGGCAAATGCAATATTTGTCATTAAATATTTTAGGTATATTTTTGATTCAACTAGGGCGCAATGGAGATGCTTAACAAAAACAGAATAAAGCATGTTTGACATAACACATTTCTGGCTGTTACTAAGTTTTCTGTAGTTGTTAAGAGCGTTGGAAGACTACGAAGTGTATAGGTCTATAGGCTATGTGCATAGATCAGTGTTTTCTGTCATAGTTCATTTCACACAGCATTGAGAATTTTATCCTATCGGTAGCACAGTAAATTTTCAGGTCAGCGTCATTAAATGTAGCTAAAAGTATATAATTTGTTTCACACGAAGTATTTAAAACTAGTTAGATAGCTTTAGCTACATTTAATGACGCTGACCTTAAAATGTACTGAGTCAGGCTTGCAGATAGGATAAAACTGACTATGCTGTGTGGAACGAACTATCATAATACCAGAAAGCTCAATATCGTGTGCGTGTATGTGTCTGTCTCTCTCGAAATGTTTTGTATGGTGTTTTCTCAAAAATGGAGAGTCCTTAAGTTACTATGTTGTTTTGTTATATATTTGTTTGTTGCTGTTGTTTGATTTTAGAACAACTACGTCAGGCATAGCAGAAGACAACAAAGATTTATTTTTTAAAAGTAGTCCCTAACGCGTGGACACCTAGACTGAGATGACTGGTATGAGACAACCAGACTGAGATAAGAAAAGTAAGGTTAGCAAAACAGCCAGATTTCTCTGTCGCATGGGTGAGAAATATCAGTCATGACCCTGAACTGACGGCAGATATAAGAAAACGAACTAATGCTGCTACCGCAGCACCGCCTACGATTAATGTTCCAATTGCTAAAAAGAAAATCCGCCGTTCCGAAGTTACTGGCACTGATTTTAACGGAGTTTGTTATGTTTCAAAACAGTCACGCCTCTCGTCTCAGTTACGCCGTACTTGCTTAAGCAATGGCTACAGCACGACGCAGCGTCTTAGATTTTATGAACAAGAACGCCAGTGGCTGCATAAGTAGAAACGCGCTAGTAAGTGAATCATATCTATTAAAAAACGTTACAGTTGGCGACAATATGAAAGCATATCTGGAGTACACCTTTGTACTAAATTTGATTCATAGCTTCGGAGTTTTGATTTCTCGTGACGGTTATAGCACCATACAGCAAAGCAGTGATAAACAATCAACAATAAATTTGGAGAATCCGCGAATACCGTCAAATACCAATGTATTTAATAGGGTCAAACCAGGTAAACCAGGTATGACTGCGTTTGCAGTTTTAAATCCTGGTAGTGCACGACGAATCGCATTAGAACAGGGGTCACCAAACTACGGCCCGCGGGCCGCATCCGGCCCGCGGCATCAGTTTGTCCGGCCCCCAGGATAACCCCCAAAAATAATAAAAAATAATCCTACTTTTTAACCCAAACTACTCTGCCTGTGGATTGTTGAAACTGCCCGTAGTTTGGCCAGAGTTTGATGACCCATATAACAGACAGCACGTACAACGTACTAAGCATGTCGCATAATGAAGTATCTTGAGCCAGGAACGTCATACGTTACAGCGGCTACACACATCACACAACTACAAAAATACAGTATGTTGTGGATGTTTCGTTTTTGGGCGCATTATGATATTTGTGAATTTAGGTTCGGTATGATTTTGGGACTGTCGTGAGCGCCATCTCGTTAATCACGAGGATAGGTGAAGTGTCATCTGGCGAATAGAGTAGTGGGCGGAAATGAAATGTCTTCACGTGGTTTTTAGTGTTCAGGAGAATTGTGTAGGATTTTCGATGGGCGATAATGGAGTACGGGGTGGTGCGCATTTTCTGAATATTGATTGTTTCATGTATGAAGTGTATCTAATGGGACTTGTATTATTTGCTTTTTACTCAATATACGTTCCACGTGTTTCGCCAGATTGTGCTACTAACCTTTTTCTTCCATAATCTTCACCCATCAGTATGGCTACTAAGAAAAGAAAAGTGGATAAGGAATGTCGCATTTTCAACAAAGAATGGGGAGAAAAGTATTTCTTTGTGGAAGTAAACGGTCAGAGGGCCAGTTGCATAATATGTCATGAAACTGTTGCTGTCATGAAAGAGTACAATATATTATACGTCGTCACTATGAAACAAAACATCTCTCAACACACTCAAAATATGTTGGAAAGCTGCGTACTGAGAAATTTGAGTCTATGAAACATGGTTTGGAATCTCAGAGGAATCTTTTTACGAAAAAAATTGCTGAAAATGAATCTATCACTCGGGCAAGTTACAAAATAGTGAATAGGATGGTAGAGCAAGGAAAACCATTTACTGACGGAAAATTCATAAAAGAGTGCATTATAGAAGCAGTAAATGACTTATGTCCTGAGAAAGCTAGCTTATTTGAAAACATCAGCCTTTCAGCAAGTACAGTTGTGCGGAGAACGGAAGAACTTGGAGAGAACATACAGTCTCAGATACATGAAAAAGCTAAGGACTTTTTGTGGTATTCTCTTGCTATGGATGAGTCTACCGATTTATCGAGTACGTCACAACTTCTTGTCTTCATCCGTGGTGTTAATTGCAATTTTGAAATTACAGAAGAATTGGCATCAGTTTGCAGCATGCATGAAAGAACAACTGGAGAAGATATTTTCATGGAGGTGCAGAAAACTTTGCAAAGTTATCACCTTCAGTGGAATCAGCTTCGGTGTGTAACTGTTGATGGGGGAAAAACATGGCAGGAAAGAAAAAAGGTTTGATAGGGCAGATCCAAGCTAAGTTGGGGGATCTTCTACTCCCAAGAGCGCTCTCAATACACTGCATCATACACCAGCAATCACTCTGTGGAAAACACTTAGATATTTCTTGTGTATTGAAACCAGTCACAAGTGTGGTGAACTTTATTCGGAATCATGGGCTCAATCACCGCCTGTTCCAGGCTTTCCTTGAAGAAATCGATTCTGATTTCTGTGATTTGCCATACTACACTGCAGTGAGATGGCTGAGTTGTGGTAAAGTCCTGCTTCGTTTTTATAATCTCCGAAGAGAAATAGATCTTTTTCTCACTGAGCAAAATAGAGCAGATCCACTGTTCTCAGATCCTTCATGGTTGTCAAAGTTGTCATTTCTGGTTGACATCACTTCTCATATGAATGAACTGAACTTGAAATTGCAAGGAAAGGAAAACCTCATTTGTGAACTTTACAGAAACATCACAGCATTTCGGAGAAAGCTATCATTGTTTGAAGCACAACTAGAAGGAGGAAACTTTTCTCATTTTCAGTGTTTCCAGGAGTTTTGCACTGAAAATGCTGGACGTGACGTCAATCTCGAGTTTCAGAAAAAGATTATTCAGGACTTACAGATGCATTTTTCAGAAAGATTTTCTGATCTTGACCAAATTGAGAATGACATTCGTCTGTTTGAGAATCCATTTGGCTGTGATCTTGAAAACACACCAACTGAGTTACAACTTGAGCTCATTGACTTGCAAGCTAATACTTTGTTGAAAGAGAAGCATAGAGAAGGAAAAGTCATTGAATTTTATCGCTGCTTACCTGATGACGACTTTTCAAAATTGAAGAAGTTTGCTGCAGGCATGGCATCAGTTTTCGGAACAACTTACGTTTGTGAACAAACTTTTTCAAGGATGAACTATGTCAAGTCAATGTATCGAACAAGGCTCTCTGATGAACATTTAAAAGCAATTCTTATGGTTGGATGCAGCAATCATAAAGCAAATATTGATGATATTTTGAAAATGAAACACCAATTTCACACATCTCATTAACGTTTGTGCAGCCTACTATGTCAGCTAAACAGTCTAAGTTGGAGATATTTTGGTACAATATAAGTATTGTTCATTGATTTTTGTTATTTTGTGCACTAACTTTTATGTGATAATAAATTGATTGGATGAATGACATTGTATTTTGTTTACATTCAGAGTATTCTGTACTAAATCTATTGAACAAAACATGCGTCCGGCCCGCGCTCGGCATCCCTACAGTCTTATCCGGCCCTTCACGAAAAAAGTTTGGTGACCCCTGCATTAGAACAACATCGCCAGGTCATGAAATCGCCATCTTCTGCAGTAACTACAAATATGTAGATGCTCGCATAGATTTCGTCCAAGAAGAAGAAACTATGCCAGAACCAGGGACATCCTCCATATTAGAATCAACTGGTCCATCTTTACCTTGCCCAGTACAAGCACCATCAGGATGTGTACCTTCGCCAGTAGCAGAACCTTCAGTAGTCAGTGCTCCAACAGGTGAATGGAGTGCTCAAGAATTTGACTTTGACGATACTGAAGAAGACCTCTTATCTGAAGTGTCGTTTCCAAATAGTCCAGTGCAGGAAACGAACCCTGTGGACGTTTGCACTCCATCAACCAGCAAGAAGAGGCAAGTGTCATCTATGTCTGAAGATGGTGAAGGCATCCCGTTATTAAAGTTAAGAGGACTGCCTATAATGATTTATCAGTTGGATTTAGCCTAGTTGTTCGTTCATATAACTATACGAAGGCTATCAACAAAAAAAAATGATTCAGGCAGGATTTTACCGCAAGTTCGACCTTGAATCGTGCACAGTATTAAAAGATTGCGATGAACACTTGAAAAGGACATTACACGTTAAAGTCAGAGTAGCAACGTTAGACCTCATATTGCCCATGCAAAGAGACCTGCTAACATTTTTTAATTTGTAAAGGGAAACCAATTTTCAATGCCACGAGTGATTTAAGTCGTCGGCTTGAGTCTAGCTATACACTTCTACAGAATACTGGCCGATAACTTGTTTAGTATTTCTAAGTGATTAGGACTTGAAATAAAACAATAAGTTAGTTGAATTTTAAATATATTTTCATCTTACAACTGTTTTGATATAATTTAGTATAGTTAAATTCACCAAAACTGAAAAACTGAAAGATAGATATGATATCGTAACAAAATCGGGATTTTTAAACCACTTAGGTTTAAAAAGAAATACAAATCTAAAATGAATTAGGTGGTTCA
This sequence comes from Megalonaias nervosa, assembly GCA_016617855.1. Taxonomy (NCBI): domain Eukaryota; kingdom Metazoa; phylum Mollusca; class Bivalvia; order Unionida; family Unionidae; genus Megalonaias; species Megalonaias nervosa. Next base: position 2,430 of record JAECUM010094331.1, on the reverse strand, counting down.
CTTTGGGAGACGGCTTTCTCGTAGCGTGAACCGGGCAACGTTAGTAAATTATATTCCAACGGCTAACGGTCTCCCCTAATTTATAAAGTTTTAGCATAAAGAATAGTTCATACTTGTACTAATTTGTTTTGTAATACTTACACTGTTTGTTCAGCTTGTGACAATGTGAATACAACAGTATGCTAATTGTGTGCTTATGTTTAAAACGTATATCATATTTGAGTTATAATTATACGTGTAATAAAATATATGTGCTACATTTTTTGTTTTATGTACCCATTTTTTAAAAATAGCATATTCTTAAATGAGTGTAAAAAGGTAAATTACTTGAATTTAATAATCTCCTATCCAATTAAATTTTCTAATTGCAATCTCTCTCTCTCTCTCTCTCTCTCTCTCTCTCTCTCTCTCGTAAGCGAGATATCTTTATATACCTAAAAAGACTTACCATTGTATAATTTGCCTTCAGATTTGATTCTGTTTTTGTTATGCGTAATCAGTAAACAAATATGACAATAATCTCCGGGAACTTGTCGGTCAATACATACGTCTAATAAGACACATACATACATACATACATACATACATACATACATACATACATACGTACGTACATCCATGCATATATACGTTCTTCCATAATTACCTCCATACATACCTCAATACATACAATACATACATGCGTACGAACGTACGCACATTTACGCCTTTATTTTCTCGGCAACATTGCACAGCAATCGCTTTATTACCATTAATTATTATCAATGAAATAATTTTATTTCTGCCACTCGCATCTATCAAAGGCCGTTTTGCCGCTAAATCGTGAGAAACGTGTGAAGTTATTCTAATCGCAACATAGCCCCTTTTATTCGCCCCTTCCCTCCTTCCGTACGCGCAAGAAAACCCTCTGTCTCTCCCAAAGTACCTGATAATAAAAGACTGAGAAGCTCCAGTGTCCCTTAAAATTTTCATAGGGATAGGACTGGCAAATCTTTGATAGCAACGTATTTTGCGAATATTTTTTTCTTGATAACCGTAATATTACAAATCTACATGGTAATCCAGCTTAAAACAGCATAACTAGTTAACTAGTTGTGACGCCAATATGCATAATCTATGAAAGTTCCAAACCCAATTCAAATGGTATAAGACTAAGAATTCATTTATTCTTATGAGCATCAATTTTCATGACTTTGATACTTAATTGTGTGTTGTGGGACAGGCATTCTTTGATTACCATTTAAATTATTCCTTATGTAGGTCAAACAAAAAAAACAGACAAAAATTGGTACTCCAACAAAAATAATAAATGATGTGCTTGACATTTTTGGACACACATGGATACGTGTACACTAATAAAAATGATTTATTTTTGATAAATAATGAACACTGACTGCATATAGATATTTTATAAATCATTTTGTATGAGATTAGTCGAAATAAATAAAATAATGATGGATGTAGCTCTAAATTATACAAAATCAAAAGGAAGAACATGCACTTGTTGTAATATATTCATTGAAATGCATTGTCAATGTTGTTAAACCAATGCAAAATTATCAACTGCAAACTCCTCTTGAACAGAAAACAGGATCTATGACAAGACAATAAAAAAACAATTGCAGGAATGTAATAATCTGTTTATATGCATATTTTTTGAATGATTGTAATTTGTATTAAGATTTATCCCAATCCCTGTTAAACCGAAACACTGGTTGCAAAGCAACTGTGATGGTAGTATCATTGAATACGTCAATAAAGGTGTTATGTATTGTCACGGTTTTCGATTTCCCCCAGTCTGCGAAGCTGACACCCGAAATACATATAACAACTCAATATTCAATACATCCAAAACTTTATCAAATGTAAAGAATCAAATTAATAACTATATTCACACCGCTCCGGTGGCTAGGTAGTTTGAACGTCCACCTCGATGCAGGTCGCGGGTTCGAACCCAGGCCCAGTTATACCAAAGACTAATAAAAATGATACTAGCTTCTGTCTCGCTTGACGCTCAGCTTTAAGAGGTTAGTGTTAGGACTGGTCGGCATGGTGTCAGGATAATGTGACTTGGTGGAACATCATGCTACATGTCTGCTGCATGATGCCCCAGTACCAGACTTCACCATAAACTGCCGCACTGCAGACATCGAAGCGATATGGCTGAAACAAATTGTTAAAGCTACGTTAAAAATCCAAATCACACACACACACACACACTATGTGGATATTCAAAACAAAGTCTTTAATTTTTGCAGTTGGGGATTTTTCATTTAAAATGAAAATACTCTGCGTGGCATCAGTTTATTGCAACTTGCCCTGGTGAAATCCCCCAATAAACACTTGATATAGTTTCGTTCTTATTAAACCTCTTTATGTCACGTTGTTTGGTGTATGTCCTCCCTTCATTTTTAGCCATTTTGGAAAAGT
>JAECUM010094330.1:0-25626 GCA_016617855.1 Megalonaias nervosa | reverse complement strand
GTTTTCTATTAATAATAAATGCAAGATGCAAATTAGCTGATTAATGGCAATTAAGAAAAAAAAAACGTCTATTATTATGTCAAAATATGTTGTTTTCTTTGATGTTAGGGTCATCGCCAAGGTCACTTCATATTTCTATTAGAATTTCAATGAAAATATTTCACTGGTTAATATTTCACACACCCCTTGTAGAGATGGTTTCATAGTTTGGACCCTTATTAAATAATTAAGAAGAAAATACGTTAATTCAATAGAAACACTAATTCGTCCAATTGACACAATTCATTGTATTTGTTTATTTGTTTCATTTCCGTATGTTTCTAAGACCGAATTAATGAATTCGTTAATTCTTGGGATAGATCACTATGCAACAAAAACAATGCATTCTGCGATACACTTCCACGCCTCTTGGGATCAAGTTCAAAGAAAAAGAAATATTACATAACGGGGCTTGCGTATTTTTAATTTCAAACGAAGACAATTTGTTGTTTAACTCATTCGTTCAACTTTTGCACGTGCGGTCAAAGTTCAATGTTTGCACAAATGCTATGAGCTTGATCTCGACAGACATGCCTTTGACTAACGGTATAAGATGCATATCCCTTCGTTTCAGAGTTTATAATTCAGCACATCAATAATTACAAACCTTCAACGACATAAAGGACAATAATTGGAGATGTAAAAAAAATATTCAACGCATAAGTCATTACTTTCAGTATTATGTCCGTTATTGGTTATCAGCATCGTGACCAAACAAAATGTTTTGTTTTAATATTTTAAGATTGTTTTTTGGGGGGATTTTGGATGATGAGGAAAAATACATATTGTCTTCAATTAAAATAGTTGCAGAACGAAAACTTAGAAAATAAAGAAAAATAATAAAAGATGAAATAATCCCCAACTCTAATACATGTGCTTCTGCACTACTGCAAAGATTAGATATGACTATCAACACTGCAAAAATATAAACAACAAGCTGCACGTGCACAGCAGCTAGCAAATCATTGATTCACAACAGGCGCCTATCCATTGCTACTTCGTTCGATCGTTTGGTTGGTTATTCAGGCAAGCTTTCGGCTGAGTGAGACAGACGGTGGAGGGTATAGAGATGCATCTAAACGCGCAATTTCAAACCTGCCAAAAGCCTTCTATATAGGTATTAATATATTCCATGGAGACATTTCTTGTGTTCACGTGAATAGAAGATTAAAAATATTTGAAAAGTTCAAAGTGAAAAATGTATATTCCCTGAAGATAAAATGTTTATATATACATGGTAGACTAACAGTGGAAATATGAGAGCCACTTTCATCACCTTATTCTGAATGAGTCGTAAACATATTTTAATATTTACTAGATTTAATTACTACGTGTATGCCACACATATGGAAAATGAAATCAGCATGAAAATTATTTGAATAGAGGAAGGATATCAATAAAGTCTATAGTATACATATTGCAAATAAAGGATAACAATAAATGTGAGGAAAGAAGGGTATATTTCTTGAAACAAGAAAAGTACGTCGATACACTAGTGATCTTCAATAGCTCCAATTCAGAGTTTTGCATGTACGCACGATATAAAATGTTCCACAGTCTCCACATTGGTACCTCGCTCAGTTCACAAGAAGTGACCTTGGTACTATTTCACGGATACTTATATAACTGTGATAGACAAAATTCAGGTACATGATTTGCAAATGTCGCACAGTTACATGCGGTATTCTTGCACTTTTGATTTTTGGTCTGAATTAAATACCACATCTACAGTCTTTTCATCAGAGTTTCTGACCTACCAACACGAATAGATAATTATTTTTTATTGTACATTGTTGTAATGTGAGTCTTTTGATTCAACATACATTTGTCTATTTCCTACTCATAATTTTAATATGGGCTTCCATTATCAACACCCAAGTTTTATATCTGTATGCAAGCTTTCAGAACGTTTCATAAAGTTGTCACGCATTATTGCATGGATTTTCGTATCATGAAGAACAATACATTTTGTCTTCAATTAAAACAGTTGTAGAATGAAAACAGAAAATAGTTAAAAATAAAAAAGATGAGATATCCTCAACTCTCATATATGTTGCATTATATTTTCATGCATTTTCCATAGGAAATCTTCTGAAGATGTTCTTTCAATTCTCATTGGGTTTCTGATTGTCATCCAAAATAATGTTGTCCTTTTCCCGAAAGGTCGTAAAGCGATCTTAAAAGTATTAGAGAGTCTGATCATCTGACACTAAGATATATAAATTCAAATGACAATCACTATCAAATATATTCAAATTTAATTCAAAACATCTGATTCAAATGACAAATCGATATTCCTAACGTATAAAAACTGAGTGGTGTCCAATATTAATAAAGGTGGCGCTGAAAAAAATATTGCGTACTTCTGATGAAGTGAGAGGTATATGATCAATTTGTTTGCATTGGAAACATGCACCATACAGAAAATGTTGGCAAACCTATCATACTTGTGGAATCTGTACATCATATTAGCACACCGCTGACCATAATGGCTGCTCCCACGTGCTCGAAACATCAGCTTTAACTAGTCCAAAGTACACTAACTGTAGCAGTTTCGAAAACATTGGAAAAGAATTTTACCCGATAGGGCAATGCCACCTTCTATTAAATTTTAAATATGTTATGGGTTCATTTCTTTTCAATAATATACTTTTGATATTAATAAGGAGAAAATGAGCAAGCGACCCTAGCAGTTTTTCTATAGGTGTACATCAAATTTTATCCTCTACAGCGCATAATACGCCCGTCAATTACACGCCAAAATAAAGGGAAATTAAAAGTTCTTTTACCTAATATCTCCAAAATCATTTTCAAATAGTTAGGATAACCATTGAGGACAGCCTTGGCAAAGTATTTTACTTTCAAAATGAAACCCTATGTAAATTAGGAAACTGTAGAGTGCAATCAACATTTTAGGAGTGCACTCATTTCATGCCCTCTGTTGACATGATAGAGTTCCTTGAATTTACTGTTTCAGTCGGTACAGGTATCTTCCACTAAGTAGAGAATGGTAATCATTTTCTTTCGAACTGTCACTGATGATCCCTGACTTTCGATTCAAGCTTCATGTAAGTATCTACTGTTCTAATGAACTCGATTATGCACGAGAGTTTCCGCAGTTGAATAAAATCCGATTGACAAATGGACTTAAGGACCGAGTTACGTATGCCACATTAATCAATGACGTAAATGAATTGGGGTCAAGACTAAATTTCAGAATCAACATCCATCACAATTTTTCGGTGGCGGATTGTCCGATTCCTGGTTTCTTTAACTTCTTGTGGGGGATGAATTTATTCTTGCCTTTGAAGCAGACTCATTTGTACAGAGAGAAAACGACCAGGTTTGACGCACATTTCTGTTAGCTCAATATAGAAATGCTCTGGTGTCACTTTTGTCTTTCCCTAATGACGTAAGTTTTGGTCATTAAAATTGTGTCTATGTCCTTTGGCGCTACTGCAAAGTGTAAGTATGAATATGAACAGCGGATAAATAGAGACAACAAGCTGCACGTGCACAGCTAGCAAAGCATTGACTGATAACAGCGGCTATCCATTACTGCTTTGTTTGATCGCTTGGTTGGTTATTCAGGCAAGCATTTGGCACAGAGAGAGAGAGAGAGAGAGAGAGAGAGCATTAAAACGTGAAATTTTACACATGCCATTAGCCTTCTGTAAATGTTTTTATAGATTCGGTGGAGATGTTAGTAGAAGATTAAAACTATTTTAAAAGTTCAAAGATGAAAATGTATATTCGCTGAAGATAAAATATTTGTATATACACAGTAGACTTGCAGTGGAAATATGAGTCATTTTCGTTACCTTAGTTTGAATGAGTCGTAAGCATATTTTAATATGTAATAGATTTAAATACAACCTTCGTGTCACACATATTGCACACGAAATCAGGGTGAAACTCATTTCAAGAGAGGAAGCATACCAATAAAATCTACATATTACATATTGCAAATAAAGGATAACAATAAATGTGAGGAAAGAAGAATATGATGCTTGAATCAAGAAAAGTACTTCGGTACACTAGTTATCTACAAGAGCTCCAATTCAGAGTTTTGCATGTACGCACGGTATGAAATACTCCGCATTCTCCACATTGGTACCTCGCTCAGTTCACAAGAAGTGACCTTGGTACTATTTCACAGATACTTATATAACTGTGATAGACAAAATTCAGGTACATGATTTGTAGATGTCACGCAGTTACATGCGGTATTCTTGCACTTTTGATTTTTGGTCTGAATTAAATACCGCATCTACAATCTTTCATCACAGTTTCTGACCTACCAACACGAATAGATAATTATTTATTGTCCTTTGTTGTAATGTGAGTCTTTTGATTCAACATACATTTGTCTATTTCCTACTCATAATTTTAATATGGGCTTCCATTATCAGCACCCAATCATTGATTGATAACAGCGACTATCCATTACTACCTCATTTGATCGTTTCGTTGGTTATTCAGGGAATTATTTTTCCGAGTAGTACGGCGGGAAGAAGACGTTCACGCGTTATCATAAGTTCTGATTTATTTGAATTCAATAAAATTACAAAAATCTTTTATTTTGTTCAGTGAAACAGCCTGTTATATTTTATTTTTGATGGATGCATTCGTCCACATTCTTGTGGTATATTAGTAAAGCGTTTTACACTCCCGCAAGTTATTGTAATATGTAAAACACGCTCACACTGACACGCGCGCATATATATATATATATATATATATATATATATATATATATATATATATATATATATATATATATATATATATATAATTTTTTGTCTTGCGTTTAATACAGGATATATTTCATCATGTGGAACCGAGAAAATGATACGGTAACGAGTGGCGAAGCCACGAGTTAATAGAAATTATTTTTGTTACCACAAGAGGAAATATATCAGGTATTAATTTAGCAAAAGACAGTTTTTTATATTATATACCGACGTTACTCCAGCATCGAAGTTTACAAGATTAAACTCACAATTCGGCACAACACACATCCCGACATACTTTTCGTAAATTTACCGGACTTTCATAGTCTGATCAGATACATATACGTGACGTAAGAAGGCTGTATGATTGGGTTGACAAAATCTGTTGGAGTAAATTACGTTTTTTAAGTCATTTTGTAAACTAATTGACGTTTGTGGGAAAAGAAATGCAATTCCGATGCAGCAATGCTTCTCAAAGGGTTTTGTCGGGAAGATGGAAAGTAGTGCAATCTATTCTTCTGTAAGCTATTGACTTTTATCCCTTGTTGATCCATTTAACACGAAAAATACCCTTATGGAATGTAAATGGTTGTTCCGAGGTAATTCGTCATTTTATTGTCTGTCTGCAGAAGTGTGCTTGTAGCACGATGCTAATCACAGAATTGCAAAACGTTGCTACGAATCATATATATATATATATATATATATATATATATATATATATATATATATATATATATATATATATATATATAATCTTTGAAGTCTGATATTTGTTTCTGATGTATTGAAAATATTCAGTCATATTGAAAATATTCGGTCATTTAAGAAATGTGTGTGTGTGTGTGTGTGTGTGGTTTGGACTTTTATCGTAACTTTTAAAATTTATTTATCATATCGCTACTATGTCTCAAGTGTTGCAGTGATGTCTAGCACTGATGCATCATGCCGCTGACATTTAGCATCATGTCCGATCCAGTCACATTATTATTACACCAGGCCGTCCACTCCTAACACTAACCTCTTAATGATGCGCGCCTAGCGAGGCAGCTGCTAGTACCATTTTTAAAAGTCTTTGGCATGACTCTGCCGGGCTTCGAACCCGTGACCTCTCGCATCCGAGGCAGACACTCTAATTACTTAGGCCACCGGAGCGGCCTTTTAAGAAATATATCGCAGTTTGTGATACAAGATGACGACATAAATTCTGAATTTTGTTTTCAACCACTATAGCGATACATTCAACCTTTGTAATCATTAAGATACTAAAATATAACTAGCAATCTACATGTCTATGTCTGTCTTTCTGTCTGTCTCCTTCTCGCCGAGTTATTGTAACCGGTTTGATATTAGATGGTTTAAATATTTTTTAACCATTAGATATATTAAACACATTTTCAAAATTTCCTAGTGCCCCCATGTATAAGTGACATATTTCAAATCAATGACTCTATGAATCTAAACTGCAGTGTCCTTGGATCTGTGGATCTCTTGGAGAGTATTCGAATTTGAATCTGGGGGATTAACAATTAGTATTAATTGTATATTAAATATGCTTGTTCTTATCCCATTCAGACACATTTATGTATGAACTTCTTATCAGTGAAAATATATTAAAAATATTGGACAGTATTTAATACTGGATAGTTCCTCTCCAAATATTGATTGTGCAACATATCAAGTGCTGGTTGAATCCCATTATTAATCTCGCTTCTTTATATGTATATATATATATATATATATATATATATATATATATATATATATATATATATATATATATATATATATGATGCCAACCCAAGATTATACTATGAAATATTGGTCTAATCGCACATTTCTAACGATTATTGTGGAGTCAGGAATTGGAATCAAAATATGAAGAGTTCCGTACATTGGACTTGTTATTCACGGACAGTTGAAAGGAATATGGTCAGGGAAGAGGATTAACAAGTAGTCTATGGGTTTGTGGGATGGAAACCATGTTAATGGCCCAGGGGACTCAGCTCCCGGAAGGTCCTGGATTTTAAGCCTTCCCAGATCATAATTCTAACAAGGTAGCTGAAAAGAAAACTTACTCTAGGATCAATAAGGTTGTTTCGGGATGATTTCTATAGGGGTGGGGGTGATACCAGCAGTCGATTACGACTCTATGTTGATTCAGAAGAAATTCCGTTGGTGTATAACCTGGGTACACAATTATATATGGAAGGTAGGTATTAGAACTTGCGGTTCTGTCCATATAAGCTTGTAAAATATTGCGAGTTGTGCTGTTGTATGACAATACACAAGCTAATAAAAGTTTAAGATGCACAGTAGCAGTTTCCCTGTGAGAAAGCTTATATCTATATATATATTCATGCGTCACAGGCGAGAAAAGAGAGCAGCGGATTGGATCTCAAATCTGGGAACTCCATAACTCTAGGCTGGCATTGTACCTCTGAAGTCGTCATTGCCGATGCAACCAATCTGTTTCAGCAACATACAGCAACATATGCTCCAACTTTTCAGAATAATCTTTCGCTTTTCGCGATACTGAACAACAAACTCACCTATAACATGTCCTCATTCCCACATCAGATGGCCTGGAAAGTGGACACATTCAGTGTAAAGTGTGACTCTGTTCGCTTAGGCTTTCCCACTCCTCAGATTTATTCCTTAAGTGTTCAACACAATCACAAAAACCTTTGCTTGGCTTATACTAGTAGCCCCTCTGTGACCCCAATAGCTTTTGTTTGGTGATCCCTTCTACCTATTTTTAGATGAGTCTAGGGATTACCAGAGAGGAGCAATTTAGTGTTGAAGCACATGTGGTGTCTGCTTCTCAGACGCCTACAGATTCTCCAACTTCACCCTAGTTCATATCAACCAACCAGTCTGCCAGGACCAGTTTTTGAGCAAAGTTGTGGGTTGCTTCGCCTGGCTAAGATTCAGTCCACTTCCAGGTTTTATGATGCAAAGTGGAGAATGTTCTGTCCGCTTTGAGCGCAGTGGCATACATTCTTCTCCCCTTTCCGAGGAGAGAGACTGTTCCGCTTCCACCCTAAACGGATATGGACAGTCCTGTCTAGCACGGTTACATTCTCTAAAGTATTGTGTATTGGATCAGATCTTATAAAGTATTCTGAGCTGCATAAACCTGTATCTCGCTCGCTAATGCCTAGATGTATTCTCTCGTTTGGTTTATGGGTCTTGTCCAAGCCCTTCTATCTACCATTGTGTGCAGCTACTTATGAAATCTTTTACCATTAAATCTGTCTTTCCGCTCGCCTTAGCATCTGCGAGGAGAAGTGAGATTCATGCATTGCTGGTTGTTTATGGTTCAGTGGTAATTATGAGTCATTTCCGCTCCTTTGCAAACCTGCTTTCCTGGTAATGAACCAGTTTCCTTTGGTAACTCCACTTCCAATAGTGATCACGAGTCTCAGTCGTATCTCTGCCAGGAATAATCAAGATGGGTTTCACTGCCCAGTTATGGTTCTATTAGGGACCAGCAAACGATCAGACGCGTCTCTTTTTCTACGTAGGATAGGCTCCACTGATATGTCAGCATATATTACTTCCAGTTGAATTGTCATCACTATCAAGTGAGGTGAGATTATCAGTTCATCACAGAAAGGGATATTTCTTTTATCAACAAGAAAACCCATGAAGTTAGTTCTATTAGAACTTCCTGGGCCTACCTGTAATCAATTTTCACTGGAGGATGTTCTAACAGTTACATTCTGGAAATAATTATACTATCTCCTCCTTTTACCTTCGATTGGTGGAATTATCTCGTTGTGCCCTTATGTATCGGCTCAAGCTACCTGACCAGTCTCTCGGTGGAAACGATCTTTCCTTCCATGAGGTATGGAGTAGCGCTTCATCTTGGGCCTTCTGAACCATTCTTCTGTGGACGATGTCATGAAAGCTATATCATGTCATGTTATGTTCTGGTGGTCTCACTCTACCTTCCCTCTGTTCTACCTTCAATTAATATTGTACCAGAGTGAAGACATTTATGCTTCAAGCCCATCTGTGTCAGCTCAGTGACTTGTCAAAAGAAATCATGTCTTTAATGGAGACCCCTACTGACAACAATTGGTACGTTCACTCTGACAACTGGTCCTCCGGCCCTCAGACTCCCTTTGGGATGGAGAAGTCAGCCACATAGTAATAACAACAGTTAATGTATTAATTGGTATTTTAGTTATATAATACCTTCACCTTCCTGATATTATTTCCAAATTAGCTGCTCCCTCCCTTCTATCATGTCCTTTCAGTCTTGGTCAAATATTAAATAAAGATGATAGTTTTAAAAATTATGGAAGTTACCAAGACATTATATGGGGCTATGTTTATTTTTGTTCTAGGCTTCTACCTATTAACTGGAGGGTGAATACATCTTAGACTGGAGACTGGTATCATGAAAAGTAAGAGCAATGTAATAATAACTAGTACGTATTACATATTTAAAATTAGTTCTATCCCCTTATATGCTATACTTTCCAAAACCACACAAACAAATCACTTCACAATAGCATTCTTCTTTTCATTTACTTCAACTGACAAAGATTGCTCAACAGGTCAGTTTCAGTGTGACAGTGGCGAGTGTATAGACGAGTCCTGGCATTGCGATTCTGAGAGTGATTGCAGTGACGATTCAGATGAGAGAGGATGTGGTAAATTTCAAGTCTTGAAAGTATTGCAGATATAAAGGTATTGATGTTGTTCTTACATTTTAGAAGGGATCATATTTTGATACTGTCCATATGTCCTGAATCTATTTTAATGCAGGAACTGTTAAATGTAGAGTCATGAGCTTTTCAATACATTATCATGGTCATTAGTAGATTTTTCTGCACATGACATCAATTGTTTCGATGTTTTTCCGACACTTTTTTTTTACTATTTGGACCTATGCTTTTTCTGACCAAAACGTTTAGCAATAGCGAAAGTGAAAGTGAAATGTGTTGGATATCTTTGTATCGATATATTAATGTCCTGAATAGATTTTCATACCAATCTGTCAATTTGGTTTACATCACTTTGTAGGAACGTTTAAAACAATTTAAAAAAGTTACATGCACCTTGTGAGCATGTGAAAAAAAGTGAATAAAACAGCAATGGACTTATCGCTAAAATGTGATCTGGAAGAACGAGATTTGATAAAAGCAATGAAACAAAACAAAATTGCATGTAATATATTTATGAATGAACGCATAAATGACGCTAAGTACGATATGCACTAAGTACTGTTTAGTGAAGACTAAATGTTTTTTTTTGTCACCTTGTACGCGCTAAGCGGGTTCTTAAATATGTTGACTGGTAAGGGTCTGTGGCATCCAGAACATATAATAAAACGCGTGGAGATTTGCCATGGAAATCTATTGAAGTACGTTTGTATTAGATGGATGCATGTGGGACGTGATAACGATAAATGCGGTCATATGTTCACAATCGGAATTAACATTGCGTCCGCCATTTTAAAGTATGGCCCTATCCTGACAAGAGGGATTTAAGCTATGCTCATTGTATTCTTATTAGTATTACCCTCTGGCCTCAGGAGGAACAGGGCCTGATGGTCTGGCGACAAGGGGAAATGTAAAATGTAAAAGGATAATAGGATTAACATTGCGAGGCGATATGGGGGAAATGGGAATTATAATGTTTAGAACGACTATCGGATCAGCACTGTGGGAACGACATGGCGACAGAAATAACCATATTACAACAAGGGAAAATGAACATTAGTCCATGGGATTAACATTAATATGACCCTATGCCAACAAGGAGATTTTAATATAAACTCGGTTGTGATAGGGTTGTAGTGTGTATGAAGTTGAGTGATCCTTACAAACCAACACACTTGTCTATATTGTCCTAAAAGGCAATTTTCATTTGCAAGTTTGTTGCAAAAAAGTCAATGTCAATACTGCGTGTTTAGTTTTTCACTTGGTTACAATATACCATCTTCATTTTTATCACTCTAGCTTTACGCTCTCACTGAGCTGCTACATATTGTCTCTTTGATAAACATTGGCAGAAAGTGTGTTACAGAATATCCATTATCAATGCTATATCGAATATTCAACGCACTCTGTATCTTCATACTCCCATTAGAGGGGTTTCACACCACAACTTAAACACCGTACGTGATCTTCTTGACTCAAGAAGAAACATCCTGCTTTAGCTAAAGATTAGGAGATGAATGGTGCCATATATTTGGGTATGGGTATTCATCTTGTATTGGCAACAATAATGTGACTTGTGACCTTGTGGATGACGGTCATATTTTGGCACAAGGACACATCCTTTCGAGCGTGAAGGACGCCGTGATGTATTACTTTTGTCGCTGAACACAGCATGACATTCATCTTCGTTCATTTTAGGATAGATGGAAACATCACATGTTTTCTGCGGGGATTTCGTCTTTCTTAGTGGATATTTCTGGTCAAAATGATATTTTGTTCTTGAAACTTTCTCTTATTTTACACTGATGAGCAGTACCCATACAATCGGTGTTGTGATCAGAAAGTGGCACTCGTTTCTCGTAGTCGATCTGATACACATTCTATAAGGCTGACCCATGACATTAAGATATGACTAACGCACAATCTTGCGGTGTTAGCAACTTTTCAAACAAAATATCTGACCTCGATATAACTTTGATACTTCTTATAACACGTTAAATGCACCACTTGATAGTTGCTTGTCAGTCCTTTCACTTATATTTAGTTTGAAGTTGCACATTCTTATCTCAAAACCTGTAGCGGTAATGTGTAGATCCGCCACTGACAAAACACGGAAGAATCTCTTCAGGATGTTCGTCAGGAAGTATTTCAGATGCTGATTTTGATGTTCAAGGATTAATTGAGAAGGACATTATTTCGTTTTCTTACTATCTTTTCCTCTTTTTTAAGCTGCTGCAACGCGAGTTAGAAACCACCTTTCCATGGCGGGAGTAAGTCACATTTTATAACCGAGTGTAAGCCTATGGAACGAGTGTCAGTCATCTGCCAGTATTGCAACTGTATGCTTACATTAGGTATTGCACTTTCTCAGGACATCGTCATTCTATATAGTTGGAAGTTTTCCTCTTAACTCTCATCTTTACATTTTGAATGCCAATGAGACTTTCGCCACAGTAACTACTAAGATGCAAGACAATGGTTGAAGTACTCTTTATCTTCGGATTAAGGCGAAGGGCCAATAAAGAAGAAAGAAACAAGGTGCTTGAGAAAGTTTAAGCATGTAAAGTATCTTGTGTGTATGTAGGAGGGACCGGATGGAATCAATAACAGAATAATTAAACTCGTTTAAAGACAGAAAATCTTAAATATATTAAGAATTCTGATTAGAAACAGTTTATTTCTCACAGATGGTGTGGTGGAGATATGCCATTCGTATATACCTGCACAGTACTCAAAACTCTAACCATGAACCATCACTAATTCAAGGCTAAGCGACAACAAGAATAAAGACGTATAAATTTCTTATCTTAGTTTTCACTACCAGTGGGATTTCTCTCTGTTTCTCTCCATGTGTTTGTGTGATTTTGATTTTGAACGTAGGTTTAACAATTTTTCAGTCAAATCGCTACGATGTCTGCAGTGTGACAGTGTCAAGTGATGTCTAAAAGCGGGGCATCATGCTGCAGATATGTAGCAAGACGTAGTCACTTTATCCTGACACCATGCTGACCAGTCCTAACACTAACCTCTTACTGCTGAGCACCTAGCTGCTAGTACCATTTTTATAAGTCTTTGACATGACTCCGCCGGGGTTCGAACCCGCGACCTCCCGCATCGGAGGCGGACGCTCTAACCACTGGGACACCGGAGCGGTCTTCTCTCTATGTATGTATGTATGTATGTATGTATGTATGTATGTATGTATGTATGCATGCATGAATGCATGCATGTATGTATGTATGTATTGGTAAGAAGGGTACGGTAATTGGATACGTAAGAAATTAAGTAAATAAGAAACAAATCGCATTTGAGAGGTGGTTACATCTGTTAGCTGAATCGACAGTTATCCTTGATGGGTGATGAATGGGAATGTTTCATGCGAACACGTATTTATTTGTGTCTGCCCTTCTGTCAGTAACTCACTCTTTTCCTATAATGATCGATGTAAATATTTTGCAAATATAATGTACACGTGTCACTCTCCTCTGGAGTTTCTGGTATTGGGCTAAAGGTCAAATATACACAGATTACAATTAAAAGGACATTTTTTGACAGTTGTACTCAGATATTCTAGATATATTGCCAGGAGAGGACGATACATACATTAGTGGATATGGGGATCTCAGGGGTATGATCCGATTTGGATCTGGACCAGCAGGGCATATACTATCCAATTAGTCCATAGAATGACCCCATGCCTACAATGGAAATTTATTACAAAATCATTTAAAAGGCTTGTAGCGTATATGAAGGTGGGCAACCTTATGAACCAACACACATTTTGATATCATCCAATCGTGGAGTGAAAGGCAATTTTCATTTTCAAGAATGTTGCTAAATATCCAGTGTCAATGCTGCATGGTACAGTCTAGTGTTTCACTTTGTTATAAATGTACCTGTTTTGTTTTGGTCTCGCTAGATTTAGAACGGTCACCGATCAGCTACCTGATGTCGCATTGATAAACATTGTCAGAAAGTGTGCTTGGAAATGTCCATCGTCAGTGCTATATGGAATATTAAAGGTATGCTGTATCGTTCGACTCCTATTCTTGGCGTTCCACTCTACAACTGAAACACCGTGCTTAGTCTCTTTGACCTAAGTGGACAAATCAGGCTCTAGCTAAAGTATTGGAGGCGGGTCGTACCAGATATTTGTGCCAATACTCTTTCAATGTCTGTAATCAACAGTAGTTAGGGAATGCCACGGCGAATGCGTATTAGTCTGTTATTAGTGTCAAGAATGACTTGTGGCCGTGTGCATGACGGTCAGATTTTGATGCACAGATGATAGACCTTCCAAGAGCGGAGCGAGGCCGGCCAACATAACTCTTGTCGCAGGACACAACATTACTCTCTTTGCAGGGTACAGTATCACATTTATTTCTGTTTGGAATCACTTCATAAGGTGGACATATCTGCTCACAATCATTTCTCTTTATTCGACTTCTCCTTTAGTATAGAATAAACTGCAATTTGTTTGCAAAACATTGAGAAACGATAATAATGAAAATAAACCAGTTATCTGAAGCTCCACATGCATTTCATGTAACTGTGATTATATTAATTATATTGATGCAATTATCATTTATTGGACTCCAAGCTGTATGATTGTGCATACTTGACAATGCGTGGTTGGTTATGCCTACACGCTCTGATATTTTGTTTGCTTCCTCTTTTTTGGTACCGTGGTTTCTTTCACTATACTTGGATATTTATTTACACTTCTTGAATAGAAATATTGTCTTTGGTTTGTTTGAAGCAGAAAGACCGTACTTGTTATATGCTAAAAATAAACAATTGGGAGTTTGATGGCGTAGAATATTTTCAAAAGTCAACACTTGTATAGGGATAACACAATTAAGGCAGTGAATTCAAGCATAGAAGAGTACTACCCCAGCACATAAACACACTAATACAGAGATATAAAAATACGAAAATAAAAATACGAAAATATTCGGTGGCGCAATCAGATTAGGGGATACTTTTTCAGAACAATTTATATTTCATAGCGAAGGTTTGCTAGCTTGGCATTTGAAGTTAAATCCCTAAATAAAACAAGTAACACGTAATTGACAGGATATATTGGAATGTGTTCACAACTGAAACGTGTCTTGTAAGAGAATGATGTCCAAACGGAGACAAATCAGCAGTGCTTTGATCATACAATTCTTCGTTACAATATAGGCAGTTTTACCAGTATCATGCCAATTAGGTAATGGCTGATATATAAAAACAAAAATCACTAATATATGAAAGTAGCCATTAGGCATTACCGATTGTAGGACTGAGAGTAGTCAGCTACTAAGATGTTTGATGCGAGGTCTTCAGATATAACAATTGTTAGAGGATAAGCCTTAACCACGGCTGTCGTCACGGCTTCAATAATCTTCCAGAATTAAAACGACGTCTCGTAATACCCACTCACCCCCTCCCCCACTGAAAATGTGATAAAAGGTCAGATTCTTTTAATGCACTTTGAGCAAAAAGTCATTAAGGAAGGAAGATAAATGAAAACAAATAGAACCATAACGAATAGGTTTAGAAATTAATTTCTTTTTAAATCCATTAAATAGTTAAAATTTTAAGTCGGCAATAATCAAGAATAATAAATGTTTCATTATTTTCTTTCTTTACAGTGGAATCAATTTTTAATACTCCCTAAACGAATCTTAAAGACATAACCTATATAATACAATTTAGACAGGTACAGTCGTCGGTTAGATATATTCCAAATGTTTTTGCGTGTGCTGATTGTCCGGAACAGCTCGTCATTTTCTTGTGTAAAAATTGGTGTTTCTTGCATGATGCTACTTTTAGAATCACAAAAGTGTTATTCAAGCCATATAACTGCTATTAGTACTTGCTGAATTTTACAACTGAGTCTTACACAGTAATAATACATATCACATACAATTTTGTGTTTTGTTTCCTACCAGCATAATGATACCTTCAACCTTTGTAATCATTAAGATATCAAAATATAACTAACAATCTCTCTCTCTCTCTCTCTCTCTCTCTCTCTCTCTCTCTCTCTCTTAGGTATTGTAGCCGGTTTAATATTAGATTGTTGAGATACTTTTGAACATTTAAAGGTAACATATAACTTTCATTATTTCTAACCATATTCCCATTTTTACGATAATGTATCGCTATCCAGCGATTGGTTTTCTTATTCATTGAAATTGTGTAGCCTTCTACTGGAAAGCCTGATATAATGAATTAACTGTGCCTGTACCTTGTAACATAATTTTTGTCGCCTCTGGCTTTCTTCTTGTGTGCATTTAGTGCTACGGAAGGTAGTGCTTCTTTGCCCGTAATTGTGTCTGGAACATCACATAAAATATAATTTTCTATTTTTCGAGCCACATGGTAAATATGTTCATATCATAAGATACTTTTCACCGTTTGTTCATTACAAGCAATATTTAAAAGCCTATGCAAACAAACGATGTAGACAATACGAAGGATCTAAGGATAGAATTTAACAGTGTTTGCTACTTGCAATGTTTGCGAGTGGAGAAAAAAATAAACCTTCAAAATCCTAATTATACTGGCATTGTTTGGAGCTAGAAGGAAGTATAACACTTTTGTATCAGTTTCAGTTCTAAGCTTATTATCATTTTTGAAAAAAGGAAACAAAAAATGCGCTTAAATTTGAATTGTTTTTATTGATTACAACAGAGCTACGATTTATACACACATCCAAGTCTGAATTTTAGACCATTAATGGATTATGGTTAATTAGCCTCACTTTGATTTAAGTAAAACATATTAGAAACATTCATTTCATTTTTAGTGGACAATTGGGCTATTATGTCACACAAATATATGCAATCATCCGTTTTACACAAAAAGTACCAGCAGCCTAGCATATCATCAGAGGAGACAGTAACTTATTTTGCCTTAGCAGAGTCCACACTTGACTGAAAGTTTGGTACAAGGTGACCTTTTATTCCCCGCGTGAGTGTGGGGAAGATGTGTAAACATATGGAAAAATGAGTTTATCAGAATGCCTACAACAGTCACTTAAAATAGCTACTTTGTTAAACCCTAGATAATAACAAAACGAAATAACTGCAGAATAAACTTTATGAAAATATTAAAATTGTTTGATTCAGTAAAATTCTTGTACAACCTTGTTATTGCAAAGCAAGATCACCATCAAAATAGCTTGCTCCAAGTACAAGTGCTTTCTTCCTACATGGATTTTCACCGACTGATTCAAGCCACGTGTTTAAATTGTAGGCGAGATTCTCGTAGTTTTCGACGTGTACGGATAAATCGCTATTATGTCGCTGTTTGAGAAATGAATTCTTATTTCAGTAATTGTTCTTTTGTACGCAAATTTTTCGGAACCATCATCTGCAGCTATGACACAGCTGATATCGAGATGTCTTCTTGAGATAAGCCTGAGCACGCGTTCATCTGAGTTTTAACTGTAATGGCAGACAAAAGGGCTCTCAGACTCTAACATCTGCTAGCACAACAAGTCAACCAAACGGAACTGTTTGCTTAGGGCAAAGGTTCATTGTTTGGAAGGTGATCTTGGTGATAAAACTGCTTGTCAAATGCATTGTAAAAATAGGGCAAGTACGGCACTCTGGCTAAATGGGAATTTAACATTACTCCTCCATTTTGAACAATGGCACGTTGGCGACAAGAGGTATGTTACATTAATCTATAGGCTTCATATTATTATCTGTACTTTTAAGAATAGGATGGATTCTGGCGAAAAAGCGAAATGTAAGGTTAGAAATATGTATAGGTTGAAAATGAAATGGTAGTCTGGTGACAAAGGAAAAATGGTATGTGGAAAAACACTGACACATACTGACCAAAATACATTATACTTACCATCACCAACATTAACAGACCAACACCAATAGGTAACTTACCAAACCCAGTCTAACTAACCAGCACCCATACCAAGAGAACAAACACGCTGTCTTACTAGGTTTGAGGTGGCTTAAGTCGTTGACGAGAAAATAATAGACAAATGACAGATATATATGCACAAAAAGATTAAAATGGCACAAAGATTGGCTTTTACTAAGTAGTATAACAACAATCCAAGTTTTCTGAATGACCCTGAAAAGGACTGTCGTGGGATGTCAAATTATGTTAACATTATTGAATTCCTGGTATTTCTGGGGATCCCCATCCTCCAGTACTTCACTGACAGGTTGATGCACAATGTCCTCATAGAGTCCTTCCACCAACAAGGTCAATTCCACTATTTGTCCGAAGTGAACAAGTTGTAGGTCATTCCAGACCGAGGTAAATCTGTTTTAATGCCTTTTATGATTCTGTTTATGTGAGGATGAACTTACTCACCAGCCTACTGCACATTTTTGTGCTCCGCTGGACGGGATTGAAATAATCCTTTCACTTTTGTCGGCCCTTCGAGCCGAGTCTTTGGCGGCTTGTCTACACCATTTACAATATTATTATATTTTGACCTCCACAGCGGATTGGTTCCTCTAGGAAGACTTCACGTTCGTCCTCTCCAATTTCTCTTCTAGCAAATTGGAAACTGAACCAGGGTCCTCTGTCAGCCCAGATCGTACTTGGGTCTGATTTTCGTTATTACCTTAGCCGATGGGCCAATCAGGACCAGTTCATGACAAAAGACCCAATTCACGCCCTCAAACTACACCCTTATTTGTTAAAAAAACGCGTCACAATTGGGTTTGGTTACTTAACCGGGGCCAGAAGGGGGCAATAAAGGACTTGGAAATGCGTGGAGTAATTTTCATCCTGCAGTGGTGTATCAACCAAGCGAGGGGCTATTGTAGCATGGTGTCTTTCGGCAATGTATCGGATGTAGTATACGTCGGGAGGTACACACGCACCTTTAATGTGTGTGGAAGTGTGGAACATCCATATCCACTGGGCAGATCAAGCTCCAAATCCACTATATTCCCTGGAAGAGGAATATCTTGGCGAAACGTTCGTCCAGGAGGAGTCTTACTGTACTTAGAGAATAGTTTCTTCACCAGCAGGTAGAAGATTCATTATTACGGTTATGGGGAGACATATGGTGAATTTCCTTGAAACGATTCTGAAAGACAAGCTCCACTTTTACGTTTCTCCATTCCCGGGTCAGACGGCCTGGGTAGTGGACACCTTCAGTGTAAGGTTAAATTGTCTGCTTACTATTTTCCATCCTTTAAAATGATTCCCAAGTGCTCCACACAATCACAAAATCCTTTGCTTGGCTTACGCTGGTAGCCCTTCTGTGGCCCCAATGGTTTTTGTTGAATGGTTTCTAAGCCTATTGGTAGACGGGTGCAGGAGATTACGACAGAGGACCGACCTGCTGTTGATGCACATGTGGTCTCTGCTTCACAACAGCCTACAGATTCTCCAACTTCATGTTTCGTTCATTCCAGGTTTTATAATGTAAAGAGGAGAAAGTTCTGTTATTGATGTAGTAGGAAACGCGTTGATCCTCTGATCGCTTTGAGCGCACTGGCATACTTTATTCTCTTTCTTTCCGAGGAGAAAGACAGTTCGGTTTCCACCTGAAAGGTCTATATGGCAGCTCTAAGGCGGTCAAGTTCAGTATGGGCTTGTTTTCTGTTTCAGATCTTTTCAAGTATTCTGGGAAGCATTGACCGGTATCTCGCTCATTGATACCGAGATGGAATCCCTCGTGCGATTTATGGGACTTTTCCACATCCCTTTATGATTCACTGAGTAAAGCTGCTTTTGAGATCTTTTAAAAATTGTCTTCCTGATCGCCTTAGTATATGCAAGGAGTAAGATTCGCGCCTTTGCTAGTTGTTCATGGTTCAGTGGTAATTATGGGTCAGTTTCTCTCCTGCAATGCTGGTAACTAACCTCCAGTTTATATCGCCAGTATCAGTCGTATCTCTGCTAGAAATGATCAAGATAGGCAGCTCAGCCCAGTTTGGACTTTATGGTTCTATCTAGTCGCTTCAAATGCGACAAAGAACGGCCAGAAGAGTCTATTTGGGGCTCCACTGATATGTCATCATCCAATAATTCCAGGTGGAATATCCTCACTATCAAGTGATATTATCAGTCCCTCACTGAAAGGGAGCTTGCTTTCATAAGAACGAAATAACATCAAGTTAAAGCTATTGCTACTTCCTGGGCCTACTGTAATCATTCTTTACTGGAAATTGTTATAAGAGATTCATTATGCTGGTCCTTTTAACTTCGATCTTTAGCGCACTACAACAAAGCCATTGTCCCTTTGTGCCCTGGTCTGATGGTTCAAACTACCTTATCAGTTTATCAGTGGGAGAGATCTTTCCTTCATGAGAATCAAAGCCCATGAGGTTAGGGTTATTGCTTCATCTTGGGCCTTTCTTAATCATTCTTCTCTGGACGACGTCAAGAAAGCTACCTTCTAGTGGTCTCTCTCCACCTTCCCTCTGTTCTACCTTTATTCAATGTTGCATCAGAGTGAAAACATTTACGCTTCAGGGCTATCTGTGTCAGGTCAGGAAGTTGTAAAAAGCCATCGCCATGTCTCTAACGGAGGACTCTATTGATAACAGCTGGTACGTTCACCCTGACAGATGGTCATCGACCCTCATCCTAACTTTGGGGTAGTGAAGTCAGCAACATCGTCATAGCAGTTAATGTATTGCTTTCTATTTAATTATATAACACTTTCCTGGTATTATTACTAAATTAGCCGCTCCCTTTCTGCTCTGCTTCAGTCTAGGTCTAATATCAAATAATGATGATATTTTAAAAAATAATGGAATTGACCAAAGACATCAGATTATATTAATTTTTGTGATAGGCTTTTAGTTATTAATTAGAGTGGGTTTTGACTTGGACTGAAGACTAGTGTCAGGAAAAGTAAACTCAATGTAATAATAACAAGTTTTACATATCTAAAATTAGTTATATCCCCTCAATGTCATATTTACCTAAATCACAAAAGCAAATTAATACAATTTTCTTCCTTATATTTACTTCATCTGACAAGGCTTGCTCAAAGGACCAGTTTCAGTGTGACAGCGGCTGGTGTATCCACGAGCCCCGGCGCTGCGATTCTAGGAATGATTGCACTGACGATTCAGATGAGAGAGGATGTGGTAAGTTTCTGTAGTCTTTTCAGCATTTGCAGATATGAAGGTATTGACATAGGTCTCACTTTTATAAGAACGGATTATATTTCACCACTGTCCGTACGTCCATATAAATGTCCTGAATAAATTTTATTGCAGTAACTATTAAATTTAGAGTCATGAGATTTTAAACACTTTATCATGGTCATAGGTAAAATTTTCAGATCATTACGGCAATTGTTTCACTGTTTTTCGGACGCATTTGTTAACTCTTTTGACCCATGCTTTTTGTTACCAAACCTTTTTTACACATATATTCTATATGCATTACAGGCGAGGAAGATAAATACTATCTTTAGCATATATATATATATATATATATATATATATATATATATATATATATATATATATATATATATATATATATATATATATATAAAATTCCAATTGTTATGAATCGGCCGAATGTTCTGCAATTTGATTGGATATAAACGGTCACGTGAAACTGATCAGCAATTCTGCAGACTACTTTTGGTTTCAAGTTTCCTGTTAATTTTATGTGAATCTTATTTATAAAAAAAGTTTTGCAACACAATATTAATAACAAGCCACACCAACCCGTCTTTGTGATTTCCGACCAAAATGTTCAACCCCCTGATTAAAATCGCCCAATAGAAATTAAAACAATGCAATTATACAGACATTCCTGCATTTCAACGCTCACCCCTTTTGCCAAAGAAAGCATATTGCAGGCTTTAAAGCCAATCTTGAGAAATTATTGCATTTTGCTTCGTTAACATTTCACAGGCTGTTATTAAACGTCATAGTCATATGTCGAGCAAAGGATCTCACTAAAAATGGACACGATTTTGCTTTTAAAGATCGAAATGCGTAGAAAGCAAGAACAACGGATGTTATAACAACACGTGCCATTTGCAAGCGTAATGATAGACAAATGAATAGCTTGGTTTAAACAGCATAAACTAATTTTTTTATATATCAAAAAATGATCGTAATATATCACTGGCATGACCCGCTCTGACACTCTACCCTATATTACTATATAAAGAATCGACGACTCCTCGCTAGCGATTATCGGGCTATGTATTCTGACGTAGTTAAGAAACTAATGGAAGAAAATTTCGATCTACCTAAAAGTGAATGTTTGTTGACGAAATCTGCGTATATGATGACAGAAAAGAAGTAAATTGGAATTACAAGGATTATATGATCATGGTTGCATATTTATCGACGTGTAAATTTTACTTTAGCACTCATAAATTTAACATAAAGTACTATTACGTAAATTACTGAGATCATGTGATTGAAAAGTACCCTCTCAGTTCTTCCCTCGAACTTAACCAGGCCTCTAAAACGCGAAACGTTCTCGCGTCATAATCCCTATGACTTTCCATTACAGTCAGCTAACCGATTTGCTGAAGTTAATTTCCCAGATTAAATTAAGCTCTTAATTTCAATTTTGGATTGTTCTATCTGGTTCAAATTGTGTTCGTGAGAAAATTGTTCATTTAAGAAACAAAATAACAAATCCTTGCATTTATATGCATATAAAGATTTCAAGAGAAGACATTTCATTTCATTTGCTAACTGCAATAACCTTTAATAGTTAAATTTGTAAACCACCAACTTAATTTATGTATCATAAATTTCGACGAGGTTCTAACTGGTCAGAATAGATTAGAGATGACTAAAACCTGCAGAAATGTAATGAAATGAGACCTGGGATGATGGTCGAATGATGAAGAGTTCGTCTAGGTACCTTATACCCACACACCACAGATAATTTGGAGCCTTAATAATCTCCAGGCTCAAAATGAACTGTGTGCGTGTAAATGGGAGAGAGACATATAGACGTTGGCTACAGATAGGATATCTGTCGCTGACGTTGGTGGGACAATATTCAAAATTTGAAATTTAGTGTATGGAAGTTAATGGTATAAAGGGAAACTTGCGGATGCAATACTATCTTATATTATGCCCATCTGAGAATATATTATGAAATTATTGCTCTAATCACACCTTTTGTAACGCTTGTTGTGCAATTAAGAATTATAATCAAATATGAACAGTTTATTTAATAAAGTTTGCTAATGGGGGGGGAACCAGAAATAAATTGGGGGGAGTGGGCGTAAGCAAGAAATGGTCTGTGGGATGGAACCCTAATGGGGGCCCAGAGGGCGAAACTCAAAGCTCTTGCATTTGAAGCGTCTCTCGAGCATAAGTGTGACTGTTTAGCTGCAGAGGAACTTTACTTATGAAAACTTAAGGTTGTTTCCCGCTGATTTTCTGTCCATATATGCTTGTAACAGGTAGAGAGTTGTTTTGTTAAGATACATGCTGGCCATATTGTTAGATGTTAAGTAGCAGATTTTCTTCGTGTGAAAAAGCCGATTCATAATCTGTGTGTCACGTTCCAGTAAATAGCACAGGCGGACTTGGGGAAAAGTTCCCTAAGTTGCCAGTGGCGATGCATCCAATACGTTTCAGCAACATATATCCCTACTTTTCAGAGTTTCGCCACAATGCACCCCTTTGGCAATATTAACGCAGAGCTAATGGCACTGAAGGTCACGCCACTGGGAAATACAGCAGGCGTTTACCACCGACATAAAATGTCAGAATGAAGACAATGCGACCAAACCAGAGCTCGAGTACTTTCCTAATTCAAGAAGAGCGCCAAAAAACACCCCTCAGAGACGATGCTAACATATTGGAGTGACATATTTTTCTAAATACCTTATAAATCGTCATTCTCGCAGCATTATGATCACAGAACTGGCAACCTTATTGCTCCTCATAAAGGCGCACAGTATCATAACGGATGATATTTGTGTCATTTTGATGAAAATGTAATCGAGGTCCATATCGAACGAACACGAGTGACACACTGATGTATCGGTACATAAATAAATTATCTTTTGATTATGTAGGCGGTGATCTTTATACACTGAGAGACGTAATATTTCAAGACAGCAACAACAACAAAACAAACATCACTTAGTAGCATGAAAAGTTTTTGTTCTAAAGGTCCTGCCGGGACAAAAATCACTTAGTAGCATGAAAATTTTTTGTTCTAAAGGTCCTGCCGGGTAATTTTAATAGAGGACCTAAATGGATAATCATCTCTAACGACTAAAATATTCCTCTTCAACTTAGATGAATGTTAAACTGTAATTTAGATTCTTGTGCAATACGACGGGATTTCCTCGAGCAATACCTGATCATGCTTAAATGGGTTTCCTAAATTTAAGCATTTTAACGATAATGCCATATTTTCAGTGCAAGTATCAAACAAACGATTCGGTGATTTAGACCCGTTATCTTGTGTTTAGCTAATGTTTCTCGGATATAAAATAATGCATTTTCATTTCTGGAGAAAAAAAGCTATAACTTAAGTTATAGCGGGCCGGTTAACCCAGGAGTTTCTCAAAATTGTGCACTTTGGGTTAAGAGCGAGAAACTTGGCCTGAACTTGCAGTGATAATGCCTAAACATTTCCTGCTTTTAAAAAAGTGAACTTCAGTTCGTTTGCAATGATGTTTGCTGATAAGCGCTGGGTACATCAACAGGATGTTCCAAATACTGACTATATGGTCCAACAAGACTAAGAAAAGATATTGAAAATGCATTTTCATCAACAATAAATACACAAAAACCATTTGCATGTTCATGATGCAATCCTTAAATCATACTATATCCGTTATATAAACATCCGCACCAGTGGTACACGACATTTTAATTAACAGACTGTCCCTTATAATCATGTCCTCTTTACCATTGACTTAACATTAACACCAAACATCCTTTTTCTAAATATAAGATTGCAGATATGTTGGTTATGTGTACAAATTGATGCAGCATTGTATGACATGAACATGATCAAGGATCTGTTATAAATTATCCCTATTAATCAAACTCTTAGTTTTAACCCATTGGTATTCTGCTTGATAACCTTTTTGCAAAAATAGTTAAAACACGAAGTACATAATCACACTAAGCCTTACTACAGATTTTATATCAAAGGTGAAGGTTCTTTAATATACTTCCAAACAACAACTTTCAACGTAGGAAAACAATATTCAAATATTATAGCTGGTCGTAAAGCTCATCCTCTGTGTAGGTGTTGGGAACCTCTGTGTAGGTGTCGGGATACACAAAGTAAGGTCAAGAAACTGTTGTCTAATTATTGATGAACAAACATCCATTGCAAACTAAGATATTTTCTTGTGTATGGCATATATTAACTTTGTAAAGTATGTAATTTCACTGCCATTATTCAGGGTCAATTAGTCCTGAAAACAGAGTCTTCCAGATCTGCAAAGAGCAGTTGACTGGAAACTGGCTTTGTAGCACATGCACTGCTCTCTGTATACCCTCTTATATGTATTATGTATCAGTTCATAGAACTTTTCTTTAGATTCCACTTGTTCTGCCATACCAGACTTTCACACACGTTTCAAGCAGAGTCATGGTATTGTCAGAGATATATGAGGAGGCTTCTGTCAGTGTCAAAATGCATGTATCATCTGCAAAAGTATTCCATGTGTACGAAGTTGACTATTTGTCTTTCTCTGCAATGAATGAAATTACATCACACCCAGTGAATGGATGAAATATTTCTAATGACTTTACTTTCCTTGACCTCAAGGTGGTTGCAATTTTCATATGCTGCAATGGACCCCTGGTGTGTCCCCATAATGCACTGATCTGCCTTTCATTGACAAACAATCTGTTGTACAGCGCGATAATATTCAGAGCTTTTAAAGGTACCCTAGTATCAAAACGTGGTCAATAAAAACATAATAAAATTAATATATCAGTATGATTGAATGACTCTAGATTCACTGGTGAACCTAAAACAAAGCTAAAAAGTATACACTATAACCTATGCATGATTTCATACCTTGCGGAGTGTGTAGGAATTAATAAAAATGATGCAGTGGAGTTCTGGATGTTTTAGTATTGCAGATGTCTTTCTTAAACAGAAAAGCAATTCAAAGTATATGTGAAATACCATTCGAAAGTCAGTTGTCCCATTCTCCAACCATAGGGATGGGGAAAATATTATTGTAACCCTCGTGTGAAATCAATTGGTAGTCTCTC
>JAECUM010094329.1:0-29873 GCA_016617855.1 Megalonaias nervosa | reverse complement strand
AACTTATTTTTTAATTAAATATAATTCATAATCTTTGATCTAAGTAACCTGGCACATGATATCAGTTATATCTTATAGGAGATATAATCCTCTAATGACGTGAACCCAATAATACACCACCTCCTACTGTAAAGTATGCTCAGAGAAACGGTGAATGTTAGGTCACTAAGTACACTATGTTAGGCCAGGATTTAAAATCAAGAAATTAATTTTATTGCTAGGTTAAAAGCTGAAGCAACCCTATTTACTTGAAAGTAGATGATATGTATGTATGTATGTATGTATGTACGCACGCACGCACGCACGCACGCACGCACGCACGCACGCACGCATGTATGTATGTATGTATGTATGTATGTATGTATGTATGTATGTATGTATGTATGCGTTCATGCCAAGAGTGTTTTTGAAAGTAGTTTGTGGGTTCAAGAATGCGAAAATATGCTGATACTTCTATCGCAGCAAAACAAGTTGTGAATGTTTGTCCCATAAGTTTACACTTGGTACTACGTTTTATTTTATTTCATTATTTATTTTTTTTTAATTTCATGTTCTATCTGGAAGCATTCTGGGTATTACACTTCTGACGGAATAAATAAATTGACTGGAAGAACTGAAGAAAAAAAATTAACGTCAGAAAATTGGACTAAAGGTGAAATGGTAACCAAAGCATTCGGTATTACCTTTGACGTTGTTATGCACGGATATTTGTATACATATATAATCTCCATACGGTTACGACAGTCTGCGCTTGTCAAGAGTAGTCGATTCAGTTTCGTATCGATTCCTTGGCACATATAAGATTGTCGAAAGAGTATTTACTGTTCAGATATCTGACTGGATGCAGCTGAAAGAACATAAAGGGGTTGTGAGGAAAGAGTCAATTGTCTATCACAGAAATGCATCAAGTGGTTCAGACGTGAAAGTAGTCAAATGTCTATCACAACAATGCATCAAGTGGTTCTGTGAAACGAGTCTACTTCCTCCTTCGACAATGACGCGATTCGTGTGAGTTTATCTAATTTAAAATTATCCAACACAATTTTTTTTTGTCCAGGCATGGCATGCAGACTTTATGGAAGTCACCATATTCGATGCCAAACGGGTGCAATGAGCTCAGTTTGATACGTTACAGTCGATGCAACCTCAGCCTTTTCTTTTTCCTTACGCCTGTCACACTCGAAGAAGTTAATAATATTTGTAGAGCGCCCCTTGTCTAAAACATTGATCAGAGCTTTACTAACCACCACCCCCCGACCCCCCCCCAAAAAATATCCCACAAGAACAACAACAACCAGACTCTCCTCCCCCCCTGCTCCACTGAAATTAGCTTTTGAATCAAAAGAAAAAATTTAAGTTTTTGAAGAAAAGCAGGGGTGCTCAGATTTGATAACAACATTGCTCGGAAATGTCCGTAAGACAGATGAATAACCTCGGAATTAGTTGTAGGAATACACATAAATTTTACGTCCTTGGTAAATCTCTTTTGGTGGAGTCTACCACATGTTACGACAGCAAAGGCCGATAATGTTCCAAATGTGACTTTTTCTCCTTCTGCCGCCATATTGTTTCATGTGAACGATTCTATTTATAAATATAATTTTCAATGGTCACGAATAATATCAGAGATTTCTTTCTCAGATTGACGGAAAAGGCCGAGGATGTTCGGATTGGTTCGGATTGTGACATATTAATTACCCAAGCTCCGGGCAGTAAGTAACTTTTTCAGCTACAAGAGGATGCTTGGGTGGCACTATACATTTTCGTATTATGCATAAGGTTAGAGCACTGGTTCCGAACTTTTTCGAATATGAGGATGCGTGTTAACTTCAAAAAATTTCGCGGACCCCCCAACCTCACCCCCATCCCGCTAATAGTTATGCTTTTTAATATAGAAAATGCATAATGACAAAAAACTAGCATGAGCTCGGTAACCGTTGTAACTGAATTCACATTTTATTCAACACAACAACAAGTATATTCATCTGAAAAATAGTAGTATATATGCGAAACATGTTATTTAGTCAGTCACCGTCCACTTGGGATAACCTCACGGCCTCCCGGAGATCAGCGACCCAAAGTTTGGGAACCACTGGGTTCGAGTTTTAAAGAAAAAGAACTCCCGAGGTTTTCGTCACTGATTATACTGGCTATTTAACATGACCTTGCATATCTTAGGCGTTATTAAAACACTTTTAATTTCCTCTAGTTTGGTGTATAATTGACTTGTATAATCTGAATACAGAGTATACAGCTTGGCCTTCGTTCAGATGTGCAACTATAAAAGAAACTGCTAGCTCCGATTGGTTATTTTCACGAAATCAGCGATAAATTGTAATAAAAGGAGCCGATAACTGTTAAAAATATTTTTTATACATTTGTATTTCATTCAATTTCACTTTCAAAAGCTGGTATTGCCTAGTCTGGCAAAAGTCTTTTTCCCTATTTTATTAACTGTTAAAGATAGTGTACTCTAGACTTATTCGGGCTGATTTTCTAGCATATTGGAGCAGCCATTTTGGTTAGCTGTGTTCTTAAATCACGTACAGTTTATACAAGTATAATATCTAAAGAAATTTCAGTCATAGTACATGAAAGTACCATAGAGGTATGCCAAGATTCTCTCCATTGTGCATGTTGCAAATTCAAACAACGTCATCTTACACCTGTCACACTCTTATAAGTTTATAATGTCTGGAGAGAGCCCCCCCCCCCCGGGCCTTGTTCAAAACATTGGTCATAGCTTTACTAACTTTTCGTCAAATCGAAAGAGACTAATAAAGTATGTGGAGGAGTGTTTTGCATCAAATCCATGTACAAGTGTTCCGGAAGTGAAGGTGCCTTTCATAAAAGGATTGAGTACGTTTTGCTATATAGCAACAGGTATCTTTTCCAGAAAATGCTCTAACCGTGCTGGAGGTACTGAGGGAAATGGGACAAATGGTATTCCGATTGCTAGCTACATCTGGAGTAGTCTCTGCCTACATAGACATCGTTTGCCATTCGGATCGACATCGTCTATCTCTTCAAGACTAAAATATGTTTCGGATGTATGTCAGCGCAGCAATTTACAGAAATATTATACATTTTGATCGAAGGAAAATTATCCGCAGATATAGAAACCCTAATCTATTAGGACTATCTTAGCTGCCCCTGCTTGACTGCAGGATAGACCGAGATGTTATGAATGAAATAAAATGCATCAATCATTCATAGCTTCTCGGTCAATCCTTGTAGGCCCAAATGAGAACTATAGACATACATTCAAGGTCTGATCCGAAAGTTTGACCACGAAGTTGCGAATGTGTATCAGCATAAGAATTTGTATATATCAATCTCTTGTTTGAGTTTTCATTGTAAAGCGATGACAATCGAAGTTGGCCGGATGAGCAGATAAATTTCGGAGCAGTCTCGAATAGTGCGCTCTCGGTAGAAGTTTGAAATGAGTACTACATTAACACTGCAAAAACCATTGGTTAATATGAACTAATAATTAACATTACTATTCATCCTAGCATGCAAGCTATTCATGACAATCAACCACCTGAATAATACCCAACTCTCAAACCGAAACTTGAAGTAACAGAACAAGTTTTAAAAATTATAAAAGGCCTTGATACAAAGAAATGTACAAGCGCTGACAACATATAGTACCTCCTAAAATTCTTGAATTATGCTCACCAGTTTTGTACTCAGAAATCAGCATATATTTTAATGGTTATGGTGACAAAAGAACTTCCAGATCGTCTTAAAGAAGCGCAGGTAACCCAGTTTCAAACAAAAACTGATCCTGTGGAAAATGGATACTACAGACCAATCAACATTTTACCTTGCACTTCCAAAAGTTTGAATGACTCCTATGTGATCAGTTTCCATTGCATTTGATAATATATCTCATAACTTTGTATCTCCTTTAAAAAGGACTATGGGCGCCAAACCAGTGTACTGAAACTAAAACTGGTTGATGATTTGAGGGGCGCTATAAACAATGGTAGCAATGCGGGTGGAATACTAATAGACCTGTCCAAGGCCTTCGACAGTCATCCGCACTGAGTCATCATCAAAATAATGAAAGCCTATGATATTGATCTAAACTTAGTCAAACTAATTGAGAACTATTTGTATAACCCACCCCCCATCCCCCACCCCCGTTAAATTGGCATCCTTATATAGTATCTGGGATACAGCCGCAAGGCTCAATGCCAGGACCCCTCATATTTGATACTTTATAAACAATTATTAACTTCATAGCAATCAACACTGAATAATTACGCTGATGACAATGCCATATCTTACATCCATAATGGTCCAAATAATATCATTTTTAGTATCTGTTCTACAAAATTAGAGCAAAATGCTGAATGTGGTATACAAGCAAACATCATAAATTCCAAACTATTGTTCTTGACAAAAACGCGCAAAAATTTTCAATTTCACTATACAAGACCATAAAATACAGTGTTAGGAATATGTGAAAGTCTTAGGAAAACATATTGATTCTCAACTAAATGTTTGCAACCACATACTAAATAAAAACAACAACAAGCCAATTAAACTTCTTCAAACGTCTCAGCACTGATTGTTCACTAATATTACGCTCTTCATCAACGAAGGCTTTACTGGGTGAAATTTTAAATACTGCCCCCTTATTTGTCCTTCTCGTAGCAAACAAAACTCTGACAAATGGAAAAATTAAATTACAGTATAGGACACTCAGGCTGGTGCTTAATGATTTTAATAGCTCATATGACTTTCTACTCAGAAAAGCAAATCTTCCCACTCTACACATTAGTAGATTAAGATATATGGCAACTGAAGTATATAATGTACTTCAACAACCCCAACCCCCCATTTAATTATAATCTCAGACACCAAAATCTAGCAACAGTAGCAAGGGTAAAGACCACAAGGCAAGATCTTATTCAAATTCGACGCCACCAGAGTCTGGAACAGCCTGCCTAATAAACCGAGTAACACTCCCTGATATCAAAGAAACCATCAGGCTGAATGAGTCCGGGCCTCGCTATAAATGCGATTAATGTCTTTCTATTCAGCGGTCAGTGGTAATTCAGCTTTTAAGGTTACCAACTTTACTGAGATACTCAAACTTCAATTCTGAACCCATAACGTCTGTTTTCATTACTCACCTTCATAGATTTATATATACTTTCGTCTCTTTTGTTGGGTTGGATGAGAGGAGGGAACAATTTTAACTTATAGCACCGTCATTCTCCGGATGTCATACTTCTCAAACCATGTACGCCTTTTTGTGATGTGAAATATATGTTGATGGCATTTCTTTGACGTGTTATACATGTTCTAAAGCAAAAGTGTATATTGGCATGCTTCGTATAATCGTCTTGTCTTTTAATCAACAGATGTTGGCATTGTTCGTACTTTTAACATTAACATTGTCATATTTCCTGACTACAATTTTTAATATACTCCTTTCAGTGATGTGCTATATATCTTCGTAAATAAAAATATACACAACAATAAAAAAAAAAATTATATTTGCATTTTATTTACTGTAGTATTGTCTTTAAGTCTGTTGTTAACGTTGACAATGTAATGTTTCGATGTATACAGTTTCATTGTAAATATATAAATTCTGTGTACCTGTCGAATTAAAAAATACCTTTATCATGTCATGTCGGTTGCCCAGAGATGGTGTTGTATTTTACCCAGATCACCGACGTTAAAAATATTTATTGTATCTTGTATGGTGTTATTTATTTCAAAAGTAACAGAAAATGGTCATTATTATCCCATACTATACAAAGCGCATAACAAACACTATTTGTGCAGAAGACACTCGTCAGCTGTGTCAAATTAAATTGCAAGTGTTTTCATATGTACATGTCTCTGCATTTCCCACCTGACAATTCAACATCAAGAAACGTAGTGAACAATAATTACAATATATTTTTTCTTACAGCGCTCATCCTGTTTTGGGTCTACTTTGTTCGCAGTTGAGTGAGTTATAAACTCTAATCTACGGTATTAATTTCCCTAATGGTGCCCCTTTGTCAGTAAACTTATGCTGTATAACCTCTCTAGTTCCTTGGTCTATACGTGAATAATTCTCAGAACGCTGCGAACCTCTACATCAAAACATTTAAGGGGAAATGAGAGATATGTCTAGCTTGGTTGATTTCTGCCTGACACTGCAAAACGAAAAATGTTATCCTCGTGTTCAAAGGAAGATAAAGAGATACACTCAAAGGATGAGAGTGATGTGTTTTTAATACCATTTTTCAGCATAGCAGCCAGTATATCTGGTAGACGAAAAGCCAGGAAAAAATCACTGACCCACTGGAAGCCACTAGCAAGCTTTCTCACATACCCAGTTGACCGAGATTATGATTTGTAAAGGCGAGCGCCTTACACCAATTGGCCATCTGGAAACTCGGAGAGAGAGAGAGAGAGAGAGAGCTATGTTGACGTATGAACTAATTTTATTATGACAAAGTGTCGTGTCAGCCACCGCTACCACCTAATGTTATGCTTCGTTCTCTTCCACTATCACCTCGACACCATCACCACCGCAGCAACAAGGACTACTTCACTACTACTACTACATTCAAGGAAATTTAAAGTCTCGACACTCATTCCTTGTACCAAACAAACTGCCGAAAAAGAAAACTCAGCGCGATTTATAGTAACTGGATACAACACTATTCCACACTACTGGAATTTTTTGTGAAGTAAAGAAGGCCGAGATCTAGACTAATGCTGCGATTTACTGTCAGGCTACCCCTTGTGCTCGGAATTCCAGACGTTGGCACTTTTCCCGAGGTCTGTTTACGCTATACATTTCCCAGCATGCAATCTCCTTTTTTTTTAATTTTTTTTTTTTTTTTTGGGTCGATGATCGGAATTTTTGCTCAGTGGTTACTCTTACATACAATAATAATAATAATAATAATAATAATATTATTATTATTATTATTATTATTATTATTATTATTTGCATTTGGAATTTTCTATGAGTAGTTATGCAATCCCTGTTCTCTTTGTGGATTTAGTGTATGACAAGATTGCGTATCGTATCCATTAACACATTTATCGCTACAAATGATGATTCCGTAAACGCGAACAGATACCGGGAACAAACTGAAATTTTTCTACATCATTCAAACAAAATCACATTATTAACTTATAAATTAACGTTCTTACGTGATTTCCATCCGAAAGAAATGAATCTACGCATGGACAAAAAACATTATGAACGTATGTATCACTAAAATTGACACATTTGGTTTCATGTATTTTAAGAGAATGTCAGTTAACACGCAGAAAAGTTCCTACCTAGTAGATTAATAAATCATATTGCAAGCTGAGTACGAACACTTGCCAAATGAGTTTGTGAATTCAGGGATCAGCAACCTACATTATGCGATCGAAAGTATGTTCCCAATTTCAGAATTCCCACTGACGTCTGAAATAAACGATTCCTCGTTAGACATATGTAAATGAGGGGCGCCGAGTGGTCTAAAGCGCTGTCCGTTACTGCCATCTCACCTCTGTCTGCGTTGGTTCGAGTCTAAGATTCGGCGAATGCGGATATGTGAGAAAGCTTGCCAGTAGCTTCTCATGGGTCGGTGGTTCTTTCCGCGGATTTCCCGGTTTCTTCCTCCACCATTAATACTGGCCGCCATGTATAGCCTATCGTGTGCTGAAAAATGGCGTTAAGCCCCACAACAACAACAACATATGTAAATGAAATCCCCCAAAAGTATGTAACTATTTGGAAGGAAACAAATTTGTTAGGCGTAACTGAATTATTTCTTTCGTACGAAATGGGCTGTTTGAGGAAGGCATTCCAAAAATGTTATTATTTTTTTTTTACCAGCATAGCAGTTTCTGTCAGTATTCCATGCACATATTTATGCGATTTATTTATAGTTTTTGCTTTATGATAATCTCCAAGAGAGAAAATAAAACCTGATGATTGGTGATTTTCGAAGAAGGAATTCCAAAAAATTCGCCTTAAAATTTTGAGCCATAGATTTGGTAAATATAGTTTATTTTCAGATGTCAGTCTTTTTTGTAATTTTCACTCTTATGCGATTTCGTTTTCATTTGAATCGTGACTCAGTGATAAACAGCTGTGGTACATATTAACAGTCTTATGTATAACTCAATAAAATCTAACAAATGATGTCATTTTTTCTCGGCTTTTTCAGGATGTAGCAGTTAATATAAATCCTATGGAATGTTTTGGAAGCGGGCCCTTATTTATGACACTAGTAAATTATTTATGACTAAATACTCTATATAGTCATTTGAAACATGGACCCATGGGCCTATTTATCAGAAAGTTTAGGCATTATGGATGACGCTAAATTTTCAAATAGCATTAACTCAGACTTGTGATTCATGCTGCTCATGATTTTAACATATGGGATAAGATCCTGTTAGCCTGGCACTCTTCCCAATTCACTTTCCTCATCAGGTACTGACAATGGAACATGAGACCAGGGTACCAGGCTAAGGTCCTGTTTCCGGTAGGAGAAGGTCTCACTGGACAGTTTATCTGGTGAATTTTCATCCGACAATGACCTATTGCAGAAAAATGAGAATAATTTTGCACTTAAGATACAAATAAAAACAAACTAATGATTTTTGTAGAAAGCATGCATGTGAGATTTTGACTGCTGCAATCAGGTTAATTCCTTATACTGAACCAACACTGCCACCAACCCCTCTTTATTACATTCATTTTTGACATAAAAGAGCTATTTTGAATATTTTCCTGTGACAAGGCGGCTAAAAGAATAAGTATGTGCCTTATGCATGAATAAAGTTCACTAGCACTATAACAAATTAGCATACTTTTCATCACCCCTCAACCATCTCGATTTTTAGATATTTACCTCTGTAGCAGACATACGTAAATACGTAACCCAAGTCGGCTGTTCATTTGCAGTCCAAGTTACGCATTTGATGTCCAATGCTTGTCTAACTGTGACAGGCAGTCGCCAAACAAGCCAACCCATTTTCAAGCCTAGCTCAAAGTAAATCTAAACCACATTACAGGTTTAGCTTCTGTGTGAATTTATAAATGCTAGGCTTATCATAATTAGGTTCATGCCTTCTACCTTAAAAATTAGAGAGGTCTCAAAATACGAAACTATCCAGTGAGACCGAACACAAATTTAGTTTACTTCGGTCTTGTCGTTAATCAGTCCATAACATTGTCATGTGTGCCTAGAAAAGTCTGAAGAAAAAAGTTCAACAAAATATCGAGTATAAATGTTAGAATGTTATGTGCAATACATTTTTGGTCCTAAAACAAATGGAAGAGCTAGATGAATTTTAATCACCAACAGAGTAAATAAGCGTTAAACATCAAGAAAATCAAGGCCTCATCAAAAAGGACCGGTCCAAATAGTACATTGGGGAGTTTTGTTCTTACTTGTTGGCCTCAATCGATTAAATCTGCATCGAATCGCAAGTAGCAAGATCTACTTGAAATTTGTCGAGTTTAATTTTTTTTTTAAGATTTGAAATTAATGTCACTGTTTTTATGGAAATTTCAGTGGCGAGAAAGTGGGAAAAAGTTCGATTTGTTTCTGATTTACCTTCCAAAAACGGGTTAGAAAATTAGATCTTTCTTTCTTTTGGGATTCGTACTGAATTTTCAAACAAATAAAGAGCATTTATGGCTTCCGCAAAAAAATCATTCTACGATGGCTTTCAGAAAAACATTGCATTCCTACTACTACTACCACTGCTGCTACTACTACTGCTACTATTACTGCTACTACTGCTGCTAATACTACTGCAACTACTACTACTGCTGCTGCCGCTACTATTAGTACTACTACAAGTACTACTACTACTGCTACTAATGCTGCTACTACTACTACTACTACTACTACTACTACTAATAATAATAATAATAATAATTATTATTATTATTGTTATTATTATTATTATTATTATTATTATTATTATTATTATAGCAATTAAAGCAAGAAGTTACAGGTCTTCACACAAGTTCCAAAATGTCCAATGACAATCATGGTACAAAAGTGCTAGTATATATTGTAAAATGGCCAAGCATGACTTTCAGTTGAAAATATTTCATGTTTCTGCCTTGCTGATAAGTTTCTCCCTTTTTGGTAAATTGACAAAAAAGGCATAACAACTGCTAAATATTAGGCATACGACTGTAAATTATTTACTTGGAAGTACAAAAATGTACATAATCATTTTCAAAACTTATCGTTAAATAAATAACTTTTGCTTCAATTTAAAGAGAGTGATGGTAGTGAAATGTTTTAAATAAAAAGATTTCCATTAAAAAAATGTAATACAAATTATTCTGTAATTGCACTCCTTCAATCATTTTGTTTTAAAAATGCTAAGTACACCCATTTTCCTGACCGTTTTGTCTGATTCCCCTACCGTCTCATTTAATTCAGGCGATCACGGACATTTATGCTGAACTTCGATTATGGTATTTTTTCAGTACTGAATCTTAGGACTTCTTGGAAGACCGGGTGTTTGGACATTTGTTTCATGTCTGGTTTGACAGGCGTGACTTTATGTTTTTTATGTCTGCCAGATTCAAACACTGGAATTCCTCGTTCCGTTTGAACACGCATTGTTTCATGTAAACTTTAAAAAATGTTTTGACGGTTTGTTTCAGCAAGTTTGTTGCCAATATTGCATGTGTGGCATTGATTACGAGTTCATACCAACGTATCAAGAATTCCTTCTCTAGCACTAGTAATATTCATAAAGAGGCCAGTGTAATTACAAGAGTAATGTACATATGTAGGCATATGGCAAATGTAATTACTATAGTAATATACATAAAGAGGCACAAGGCAGGCGTAATTACAAGAGTAATATACACAAGTAGGCACACGGCAAATGTAATTACAATAGCAATATTCATAAAGAGGCACAAGGCAAGTGTAATTACGATAGTCACATACATAAAAGGGGGCACAAGGCAAGTGTAATTACAACAGTAATATACATAAAGAGGCACGGGGCAAGTGTAATTATTGCTAGAAAATAAGTCGTAACATCATGACAAAATTGTATAAAGTAGCGACTTCACAACACAAGATTAAAGGTTGGAAAAGATGAATAAAATGAATGTAAAAATAGAGAAAATGAAAGGCTATAAAAAAATAAAGAAAAGAGAAGATACACCCCAACAATAGGAATTCAAATATACAACAGCAACAAACATCACATGTTTGTACCAATCGTTTGATTTCCTTGATATACATCAGACTTTGTTTCAAACCAAATTCATTATCAGATGATGAATTCCCGGTAGATCCATTTAAATGTGTAAAACTAGTCACAGGAAAGTATATAATGAATCAGAAAAGTTTTACTCTTGGACAATCAAAGCAAAGGTGTATGGAATTTTCAAACGTAGAACCACAATGACAAAGACTGGCTGGTCATTTGTCAGGCTTTCTGCAGTTGAACCTCAGCATGGCTATATTAATGTTGAGTTTTCTATCGCATTTGATAAAGTTTTTGGGTGCATTATCTATATCTTGGCATTTATGTTTTGCTAGTTCTCCCAAAGACGTAGATTGACAACATTCAGATAGAGGCGAATTTCAACATTTGGGTGTGCTTCGATATAAAGATAAAACTACAAGTTCGAATCTATACAGCATATGTCGTATCAAATCACATTTTATAACGGAGTAGTCCGAGACTTCCCAACCAAAGACGGAAGAATGTCCTGTGGATACATAGGGGCCATGTTATTTACTTTTTTTTTTTTTTATAGAGCAGTGTCCATCCCGTTTTGTAGTAAAGGACATTTGTATCAAAGCATATCGGTATTTATATCGATGTATATGGGCATTTATGTCTATGCATATATGCCGGTTATCTTCGATTCCAGGTGCTTCGAGTTGAATCTTCTGCATTTTCGGATACATTATCTCAGACTTAGCAGGTATATGCATCAGTGCCGTCTTAAGGCATGGGCACACTGGGCAGTAGCCCAGGGCCTCACGCTTCTAGGGGCCTCATGCTGCCCATATTGTTAATGAATATTGAAAGATCTTTTGGCAATTTAGTTTGCTTATTTATTTTTTAGTATCAATAAAACTATGTTTAATTTTATTGACCGTTTATTTTGATTTTACATTTTTATTCCTGTGGGTGGGTAGGGACGGTAGGGGGCCCCAGTGCATTCTTTGCCCAGAGCCTACAATGTTGTTAAGACGGCCCTGATATGCATATGTGGGCCGAATCTAGGCGGAGATATTTTGTAATATTCGGTTAGAGATATGATCAGGTCCAGCGGTAATTTTAGTATCTGGAACAAGTATTCTATCTGTTACTTCCTGAAGTGCAATCTTAGAGTTTTTGGAACATCTTTGGGAGAAGTGATGGAGTTAGTGATTGCTATCAAGACCTTTTAAAGAATTTTTACATTTTTAAGGTTATATTTTATCTTGTTCTTCATGTTTACTTTTATTTTAGAAGTGTTTATCTTCCTAACCTTTCGTGCAAGTCTTCACTTTTACATTTTTAGACTTTACCTTTAGTTGGTACATACATACATACATACATACATACATACATACATACATACAAGAAGAGCTTGCTAAAGACTGTTTTGAAAATGAAACACAATTAGTCTTTTGAAATAAGCTGACAAATAGTAAATAAAACGTATCCATATTAATTTTTGTCATTCTATTGACTTTATTATGCTGATTTACGCTTTGTCTCTGTTCATTTATGTTTTAATTACACGGTAAAATGACATTAAACATCTTCTAATTGTGATACACTTCTTACCAGTTTTGTATTCTCGTTACCATATAGTTTCTAATCAAAATAGAACGATTTTGTTTATAAACTCAAGAAATCTGTCGATCAAAGTTGATACCAAGCCATCGATGAGCTGATAGACTAGCATTTGGTTCCAGTTAATACCCAGACATCGATGGACATATAGACCGGCATTTTGTCCCTGTTGATACTAAGACATCAATGGGCATATAGACTAGTATTTGATCCCAGTTGACACAAGGACATTGATGGGCTGCCTAGCATTTGGCCCTAGTTTGACACAAGGACATCGATGGGTATATAGACTAGCATTTGGTCCCAGTTGATACCCAGATATCGATGGGCATATAGACTAGCATTTGGTCCCAGTTGATACCCAGACATCGATGGGCATATAGACCAGCATTTGGCCCTAGTTTGACACAAGGACATCGATGGGCATATAGACCGGCATTTTGTCCAAACTGATACCCAGACATCGATGGGTATATAGACTAGCATTTGGTCCCAGTTGATACTCAGATATCGATGGGCATATAGACCGGCATTTTGTCCAAACTGATACCCAGACATCGATGGGTATATAGACTAACATTTGGTTCCAGTTGACACCCAGATATCAATGAGCATATAGACCGGTATTTTGTCCTTGTTGATACTAAGACATCGATGGGCATATAGACTAGTATTTGATCCCAGTTGACACAAGGACATCGATGGGCTGCCTAGCATTTGACCCTAGTTAACACAAGGACATCGATGGGCATATAGACCAGCATTTTGTCCAAACTGATACCCAGACATCGAAGGGAATATACACTAGCATTTGGTTTCAGTTGATACCCAGATATCAATGGACATATAGACTAGCATTTGGTTCCAGTCGATACACAGATATCAATGGGCATATAAACTAGCATTTGGTCACAGTTTATACACAGATATCGATGGACATATAGACCGGCGTTTGGCCCTAGTTTGACACAAGGACATCAATAGGCATATAAACTAGCATTTGGTCACAGTTTATACACAGATATCGATGGACATATAGACCGGCATTTGGCCCTAGTTTGACACAAGGACATCAATAGGCATATAAACTAGCATTTGGTCCCAGTTGATACCCAGACATCGATGAGCATATAGACCGGCATTTTGTCCAAACTGATACCCAGACATCGATGGGAATATACACTAGCATTTGGCTCCAGTTGATACCCAGATATCGATGGACATAGAGACTAGCATTTGGTCCCAGCTGATACCCAGATATCGATGTACATATTGACTAGCATTTAGTTCCAGTTGATACCCAGATATCGATGGGCATATAGACCAGCATTTGGTCCCAATTAACCGCCCAATTAACTGCCGAATGTAATGTCCCCGCTGACCCGCTCACACAACACACCCATGGCATAACCTACTTAAGTTGAACCATAACGTCGCCAAAAATGAGGAAGGAATAAATTACATATTAGATGTGGATAAATAAACAGTCAAGACCCATGGTCGACCTTCCATGTATGATCTCGCCTTGATTTACATTTATTTAGGTTTGAATGGATTCCTTTGAAATTGAAAATCATCACGGAGTTGAATTTAAAAATAAAATGAACGCTGCGTTTTATTCTGAAGCTTGGCGGTTTGTGCTTGAACACTTGTAGAGTGTTGTTTTACTAATACTTCTCGTAGTCCATCTTTATTGGGGGGGGGGTCCATTGGAAAATCTTGTATTTCTAAATTTTGCGCTAAATGTACATTTTCTCTGAGAAGACACTGCTAGTTCATTTAAAGTAGTACTGTACAAAGGCATATTTAAACTAAATTTGAAAATTTATAAATAAGTTTGTGATTTGCTTTTCAATAAAAATAACACAACGAGCAATTTGGCGCCATGTATTATACCGGCATATATTATTATGTGTGACGGCCCATCTTTTGGCATACAACTCTCTTTGATTTTCAGTCTGTATTTTAGTACCCTAACCTCGTATGGTAGGAAAATAAGAACGTAAGAGAACCAGACTTTAGAGTTTGCCTAAAAGATTATATAAGAAATATGGGCCACGAGAATCCCCCAAAAGTTTAACCTCCAAGTGACATATATCAGCTAACTGACACACATAAAGATTTATTATGTGTTGACAATACAATATGACGAAGGAAGAAAGCACATTTTAATTAGATGATGTATTGATTCCGACATTGGTATGGTACCTGGACAATCTGATAAGCATTATGTGTGAGAACAGGTGTATCATTCGCATCAGCGGCAGATGCATTTGTTTAAAACCCAGATTGTGATTCTGTGCTGCCCTGATTTTTTTCAGCATTCCTATCGGATTAGATCAGTGTAAAAGACACGTCTGAGGTAGCTCGGTGCACTGTCAGAATTTGGTTTAAATACCGCCTAGTTAAGTATTTACTAGTTATACGTATTGGGTATAGAGACTCTGGCTCGCAATTCTCAAGACAGTTTGAACACATTTAAGTTCACAATGACCATACCTGCCGCTTTTTTCCCCCCTGAAAATTGCATCTTTTTCACATAGGGTGCAAA
Source organism: Megalonaias nervosa (assembly GCA_016617855.1). Lineage (NCBI taxonomy): Eukaryota > Metazoa > Mollusca > Bivalvia > Unionida > Unionidae > Megalonaias > Megalonaias nervosa. The sequence goes on along the minus strand of JAECUM010094329.1, from coordinate 14,512 downwards.
TGTGGTACGGATTCTGGAATTTTGTACATATTTTTAGACATTCTTTGAATTTATGGAATTTGTTTTACACTTTACGGACTTTTCAAGCCGCCCTTTAGCCAATAAACACGAACATTTCAGATGTTGGTTGTTAGAAGATGTGAGTTTCGTGTAGATCTTAATATCTAAGATTTACGTTGATAATGCTGTGCTACATGTACAGTAAAATATTTTGGAATAATAATAAAATTGCCTTGCATGCCTGTTCAGTAGAAAAGATTTCAGTTTGTGGACTTTTTTTTAACCTTTATCTGGTTGTCCTGTTGGATCAAGATCTAAGCACCTAAATCATCCATGATACTAGAAGTATATCTACAACATTGCAATTATCCCTGTCCGTACATGGACCAAAGCTCAGAAATGTTTAAAAGTTCTGTGATTCAGGCTTTAATCTAACACACTCAATGAAATATGAGTTATTTACAGACTTCGAGCTTGATATCGAGTTTCGTGGTCTAAAGTCCTTGAGTTTAGAAGCCCCGAATGTAAAGTCCCTACTGATCCGTTAACACGGCGAATCTTTGAATATAAGCATAATGTAGCCAAAATATCTGAAATATACGGAATCGACTGAGGTTACCTTATCTGTGCAAGTACCTTGCTTTATTTAATGATGGCAGGGACTTACGAATGAAAGCCAAGTGCACAGACATTTCCAGCAGAAGTTCTAGATCCAGACGATACGCATTAGTGACCGGATTGTTCGGTATTGATTTTTTTTACGAAGTAGAAATTGCTTCTGGATTAAGCAATTGCTTTTTTTTTTTCAACCAGTTCCAAAGACTGTAAATGAAACTTGTTTACAAATCGAAGCCATTTCAGTCTTTGTATAAAAATGGCCTGGATCTGGCAACTCTTCTGCTTTTGACGTTAGTTCTAAAGTGTCTTCATGCTTTCATCAAAATATTCTTTATAAAAAAAAACAACAACTCATGACACTAATCAGTTATCAGTGTGTTTTTGCCCCCTGATAATGCAGTGAGTCACAAAACTCGTATATCTGTCTTCTTAGCTCATTTTACAGCAGTTTAATCCTTAATTTCTAGGCTAAATCGTTGTAGGTAGGGTAGGACTGAAAAACAAACGGTGCTCATGTTATTGTCTTATTAACGTGGAGCTCATTCTGCATTATAGATAATTTTAGAACGTCGGGGAGCTCAAATGTAATTTCGTCATACAGTTTTAAGAGAAGAGATTTGGAATCTTTTCAAGCAACATGGAAGCTGGGTACTGTGGGAGTACTGTTGTTACATTAACATGAATCGGAACATTGGAACAACCTGGCCTTTTATGTCGCATGCTAGAAAAAAGACCTCGGATGTAAATGACTGTGATTTTGAGTGTGTTTTGTAGTTTAAGGTAATTTTCCAGCACATTATAGGCTATACAAAGCAGCTGGTATATGTAGTATAGGAAGCATCTGGGAAGAACCATTTAAGCACGTGAAGCTAAAGGCAGGCTTTTTCACACAACCATGTTGACCGAGCAGAGACTTGAATCTACGCGGATAGTGGCGAAATGTGAGTAATCTCTCAAGGCAAACGCCTTAGACTATTCAGTCACCCAAGGACACTACCATTTTGAAACTGCCCTCGAGACCCTGATTGTCATTACATCATAATAACTTCACGACATTACAATTCTAGCAGCATCAGCAATTGAAACTGAATGATTTCTTCATATTTGACATTTACGAAGTTGCAGGAATCACATACCAAATTAAAGCGCAACGAATTTATTGATCATTGGGGCGACGTCCAGAATTATTTAAACACCTACAATTTTATAAGAATCTGTTCTTATATCTAAGCGGATGTTCGTCCGCCACACACATTGGGAATCTATCACTAAGGTTACTTCCGAGTCTCTTTCAGAGAATCAAACGTTCTCGATTCGCATCATAAAGACGACGATGCTATGAATGGCTATAACATGTGTTATGATACGCACATCGAAAGTTATAAAGACAAAAATTGTTATGTATTTGGTACATATTAATACTTTCCATATTCGCTTATAAGATGAATCCAACTTTAAACAACATAGACCCTGATATGCGGTTGCATAATGCGCCGGTAGATCAGGGTCTATGTTGTTTGTTCTGTTGATTGCGCCTAATTAAAACCTTAAAGACCCAAATCTGCTGGCGAATCATGCAACAGCAGATCTGGGTCTGCGCCGTTTGCAGTTGGACTCACTTATAAGCGGGTATATACGATGTTATATATTATCACCTATCAAGTTGCAGAGAACAGTAATGACAGTCAAGACAATTTCATAAAGTTACCTAAACAATAATCAAAAGGTATTTATTAAAAATAAGTACCGTATATACTCGCTTATAAGCGAGTCCAACTGCAAACAACATTGACCATGATCTGTCGTCGCATAGCATTGCTATATACACGACTTGAACCAGCACAGGAAAGTAACGGAAGTGGCGTGAGTTGTCAACATTGTGCTGAGTCAGGGTCATGTGACCTAAAATGGGTTGAAGACATATGATCAGTTCCAAAACGCGTCATAGTTTCGGCGTCTTTTGTTGGGCAACATTTGTCTTTCTTTTTTGTAGCTAATACATTTATTTAGTTCTTGCACCTGTTCTTTCCATTATTATTCGTGAGCAAATTTAAACAAATACAAATTTCCAAAGATACACAATATCGTTGAGGTCGGGAAAGGCCACAGAGAAGTTAAGATGTATTATGTCATTAGCACATGCGTGATTGCTCAAAAAGCATAAATGATATCGCTGATAGACGGCGCGTGCCATAACCAGGACTTTTCAGAATAGTTAACAGTGAATTATCCCATTTCTAAGCGAGGATGTGCTGTGATACCCCTCAATTTGTCCATTGGTCTGTCTGTCCGTAACCGAATATCGTCTTCAACCTTTGTGTGAAAATTCGTCGCATTTGGTACCTATGTTACCAATGAGGTGACCATCTGAGATGGGTTGTATAATCATGGGGTTCCTTGGTCAGATGTACAAAATTGCAGTTACAGTTATATGTTTTAAATATTTTAGTACCAAACTTTGTACACGCACTTGTACGAAGATGACACATGCTATATGTAAAAAAAAAAATTGCCTTACGACCACTGGTCATGATCCAGAAAGCAAAGGTCGTGGCCATCCAAGGATGGGGCATGCTATTAAAATGTAAGAGGAATTTCCATGTCAAACGTTGGAAATAACTCCTGTTAAGTTGCTGAATCACGCTCATAGTAGTGGGTGGATAATGGATCAGAAAGTTGTTTCCAGGTCCAAATGGTAATAGCCATTAAAAAAATCTGTCCAATTTTCGAAAACGATTTCTGGTGCTAAAACAAGAAAGAGAACGCAGATAAAAATTAGGTTAATGGAAGAGTTGCATGATGATACGAGGAAAAATATTTTTCTTTCTTATTTTGTTTTTATTTCAGGGATTTGATCTTTGATAAGAATCTGATTGAAACTACATCCAATGAAAATAATTTACATGCTACTGCATAATTTACGGATTTAAAAAAAAATTACTTAATAAAATACAAATGTTTTGTTGCCTTGCTTACCATTGTTGATAAATGATGTATCAGAAATAAAGACTTAATAATAGACGTGGTAGACAGGATATTGACTGAAAGACAAATACTACAAATAGCTAACTAGATATATAGATCGAAACAAAGGACAGCCATATTCTTGGATAGATGGATGGATGGATGGATGGATTTATAGACTGATCATGCCGTCTGTTAATTCTTTACTTGCCTAATTGATTGATTTATTGATTGATTGACCTTTTTTAACATTTCAGACGTGAGGGAGGTGTTTGACCTGTTTGACTTTTGGGACGGCCGCGATGGATTGATTGATGCATTCAAGGTCGGAGATCTTTTAAGGTGTCTTGATCTGAACCCAACGCTAGAGCTAATCTTCAAAAATGGCGGCACGAAGAAATCGGGTACGCGTGAATTCTTTCTCCACGTTTTGTTTTCTTATGGCTTCTTTCCTTCAGGCTAGTCGTATGAGGTTTTCATTTCAAACATCTGATATTTTAGCATTCAGCCATTTTATCAGATAGGCTTCGCTGCGTATGGAATGTATATTCAAGATAAATCTGCACTTGTTTTCTCGTCATAATAGTTTTTGCGGCAAGGAAGGATGAATAACTTATTTACACGCTTATAAGTCTAGTCAAACTGCAAACATAAGTCCAGATCTGCCGTAGCATAAGAACTTGCAGATTAAGGTCTTTGTTGTTTATTATACTGATTACTCATAACAATCTGCACAGACCAAGATCTGCCGGCAATGCGACGGCAGATCTGGGTCTGAGCAGTTTGCAGTTGGACTCGACTTATAAGCGAGTACAGACGGTTGTTTAATTTGTTTACCGTGTTGATTAGGATTAACTAATTATTGTTCAAAAGATGTTTCTTATTCAAGAGTCAACCAAATGGTATAAGAATGTAGTCGCTGTCTTCATTAAATTTATTTTTAGAAAATGTGAAATACTATGTTTATGATCAAAGTCTATAATTATGGAAGGCTACCTGCTAAAGAGATTGCAGAGAAAATAGTTAATTTAACAACACTAATTTTATGATCTGTCTTAAATTCATTTAAGATATTTCTTTCACTTTTTAAGACTTGTGATTGATGTAAAAGGATAAGATATGCCTTTCCACATGTATTGGGAAAATGTGTTTTTCCTTAGAACAGATTCAATGAGAGTTTACGAGTATCGCACAGAAGTACCGCAGAAGCGAAAAAAAAAAAAAAAAAAAAAAAAAAAAAAAAAAAACAACAAAAAAACAAAAAACAGCGACAAATAAACTTAAATATGTTATAGTTGCGTCGAATTAAAACAAATCATTCAGCATTATGGAAATGTTCCCCTGTTAAAGAAAATATAACTATATTCCTTTTACAGGAGAACATCTCTGTAGTTCTGAATGAGCAATAAATAACTAGGGTTCTATGTGCAGGGTAACAGTTTTATTGGGTGTAAGAAGAAATAAATACATCGAAACAACAACAATTTTACTTATTTATAGGAGAGACGGAAAACTGTATATGTTCTACTTAATTTAAAAACTGTACTGATTTTTTTTTTTTTTGCTGCATGTACAGGGGATAAACAGTATGCTTTCGAGGATTTCCTGCCCATCGTCGAAAGTGTGTTGAAGACGACAGACATGGGAACTTTTGCCGAATTTAAGGAGGCCTTCAAGTCCTTCGACAGGGAGGGGCAAGGTTACATCTCAGGCGGAGAGCTCAGATACATGCTCACGGCTCTAGGTCAGGAGAGAGAGAGAGAGAGAGAGAGAGAGAGAGCAATCAATAAAGCGTTACAAGTGCATACAGAAAAGTAAATGGAGGATCAGTGTATTTTATTTCAAAAGAAAATCTTATTTCATGTGCGACATGTAGGTAAACAATGTTCAACACTTTAATGTTTGAACTGTGCCAATAGCACACGTGCTTTATTTCACTCAAAAATAAAAAAGCTACGACTAACAATCACTGCACTTTCATTCCAATGAAAAATAATGTTGGAGCACAGACCCGTAAACAAAAATAATGTTGACGCACAGACCAGTAGTAATTTTGTAATATAATTACAATTCATAATTTGAAAGTGGAGATTCAACTAATAGATGCAATGAATCATGAGATTCTGGCAGAATCCATTATAACTGAGCAATGGGGATAGAAACAGCTGGTTCTGGAATATCATACTGACATTTACCAAGTCAAGGTATTCCACAGCTTCGAAAACCCGTTTACATATTTTATATTTGCGCCAAAAAATACTACTACTGCTTGAATGTTCTATTCCATTACCCGGGGAAGATAAATTAATGCAACCAACAACAAAACTGACGTGAAAGAATTAACATAAACTGCAACATTCAACAATTCCTTCTCGTCATTAACTGAGGTATGATACCGATTTTTAAAAACGGTTAATTATGCGATGGCTTCTTTAATCGGATTAAAATCAGATTTCCACTATGTCCAACGTAGAACAGTGGAGATCTGAATTTTAATCCGATTGTTGATCTCTTTAATTTTAAAATTGGATTGACTTATAACTTAACTGGAGACCAAAATGTTGGTTATTGGTTGCTTTTGTTTTGAAAGCAAATTGAATCAATAGCAAAATTAAACCCGACTAGTAAACGGGATGTAGCCATTTCTTCTTACATAGTCGGACAGCTGAATCTGATGCAGGTTTATAAGATATTACGTAATCTGCGTATTAACTGTACAGGTACAATACGGAACTTCTGTTGCACAGTTTGTATGGATGGACAGTGTCATACATAGTGAAAAAGGTCAAATTGCATTTTAGGACAGCTAGGTTACAACACCGATGATAACTTTATGGTCAAATCTCATCAATACATAACAGACTCAAACGTCAAAACTTGGATTGTGCTGTTGGTGGGGTGGTGTATTTGTTTTTACTGAGTGGCATGGTCATGAAAATGGGTAGTATATTACAGAATGACATGGTTATGAAAATGAGCTGTCTATGTGGATACAACAACAATAGTAAAGTTATGTTGAGATAAATGTTAACGATGATGGCAATAATACTTTCATATCTGCCGTGCGATGAAATACTCTGAAATTCAGATGATATATAGAATCTATGTTGGGGTTTGGACCGAGACAAGGAAATCCCAGTCAAGGGGTTACATTATTTGTCTCCCCACGAGGCTTGACGAGTGGGGAGACATATAATGTAACCCCGCGACTGGGATTTCCTTGTCTCGGTCCAAATCCCAATGTAGATTCTTTTTCTCACCCAATATTATCCTTTAAAGTAAGAAAGAATACCGTTACTTGTTCAGTATAGTACACGCGCCAATGTTTACGTGCGGTGCATTAATACAAATATGTTAAGGAGGACTGTGGCGTGACGTGTCATCCGAAGTACACAGTTTTTATGCGTGAGTCAAAACAAAATAACAACATTAAACGTTGCATAGTTTTTAGGTATCATCACATTTAATATATGGATATTATATGAAATTAACAATAAATACTTAATATTTATTACAAGAAAATGTTTCATTTTCATTAGTTCCAATTTAGAAAATTAAATTGTACATAATGAAACTGTACTCGGCCCACAGCTCTGTTGTAGTGTAAATACCTGTAGCATGAATGTCCGTGCTTGGGTTATTCGCGGGTAATTAGAGATCCGTGTCACTATCATTACTGTATCTTTAGAGGAGGTGAAACTGTTTGTGACATACTTGTGTTGTAATTAATATTGATTGTAAAAGTACCTCCATGTATAAAAGACCCTCCAAATACGGACCCCAGCTGATAACCATGTGCTAAACTTTCAAGTTCACTGATTCGTTGAAAATTTATTTTTCTCTCTTGGAAATATGGCAAGTGTTACAGTGAAATTTGCTTACGGATTAATGTGTTGACGGATAAATGATTCCTTCTGGCTGGTAAGTGCATTATTTGTCATTAAATATTTTAGGTATATTTTTGATTCAACTGGGGCGCAATGGAGATGCTTAACAAAAATAGAATAAAGCATGTTTGACATAACACATTTCTGGCTGTTACTAAGTTTTCTGTAGTTGTTAACAGCGTTGGAAGAATATGAAGTGTATAGGTCTATAGGCTATGTGCATAGATCAGTGTTTTCTGTCATAGTGCATTTCGCACAGCATTGAGAATTTTATCCTGTCTGTAGCACAGTCAATTTTCAGGTCAGCGTCATTAAATGTAGCTACCAGTATATAATTTGTTTCACACGAAGTATTTAAAACTAGTTAGGTAGCTTCAGCAACATTTAATGACGTTGACCTGAAAATGTACTGAGTCGGGCTTGCAGATAGGATGAAACTGACTATGCTGTGTGGAACGAACTATCGTAATACCAAAAAGCTCAACATCGTGTGCGTGCATGTGTCTCTCTCTCTCTCTCGAAATGTTTTGTATGGTGTTTTCTCAAAAATGGAGAGTCCTTAAGTTACTATGTTGTTTTGTTATATATTTTTTGTTTGTTGTTGTTGTTGTTGTTGTTGTCGTTGTTGTTTGATTTTAGAACAACTACGTCAGGCATAGCGGAAGACAACAAAGGTTTATTTTTTAAAAGTAGTCCCTAGCGCGGGGACACCTAGACCGAGACAACCGGACTGAGATAACCAGACTGAGATAAAAAAAAGTAAGGTTAGCAAAACAGCTAGATTTCTCTGTCGCATGGGTGAGAAAAATGATACTTTATACACGTAAAACAAATATTGACTGTGAAGTAAATAAACGATCATTTATTTATTGATAGTAATGGTTGCAAGAGCTCCTGGTGTTTGCGTTTAAAATATGTTACAAATATTTAACTCTGCTAGATGCTTTGTTTACAGCAAACAAGTACGGGAACTAACGCCGAGACAAGTGATATGACTATATTTGCAACAAAAAAGATGAATAAACTAGCCAGCTCTTTCAAATATCCAACTTAGCAGACTCAGAAAAATATCAGGTATAGCTACTGCTACTTTATCTGTGAGCCCACACAATTGGCTAAATTATAAACCATATTTGACTCGGTCAAGAAATGCTTCCCTGGGAGGACAAGGAGATGGATTAGGAGTGGTGAAAGTTCTCCGATTTGAATTCTTCTGTGGTATTTATCAGTTGTAGTCTCAACTTTTCGTACAGCTTCATTAAACTGCTCATTACTGTCTTCTGTTGGCACATCAGTATTTGCAGGGACTTCTATGGGCACATAATTATCATAGTGGACTTCTGTTGGCACATCAGTATCTTCAAGGACTTTTGTTGGCATATCATTATTTTCAACGACTTCTGTTGGCACATAAATATATCTTCAAGGACTTCTGTTGGCTTATCGGTATCTTCAAGGACTTCTGTTGGCCTATCATTATCTTCAGAGACTTCTGCTGGCTGATCATTATCTTCTGGGGCTTCTGTCGGCAGATCAGTATCTACAGGGACTTCTGTTTGCACATCAGTATATTCTAGAACTTCTATTGGAATATCAGCATCTTCAAGGACTTTTGTTGGCATATGAATATCTTCGGGACTTCAGTTGGGATATAAGTATCTTCAGGGACTTATGCTGGCTTTCTAATATTAAGTCTTAGTTGTAATGGATATTTAGTTTGTGCCTCTGCAGTTCATTGTAATCTCCGGAAACATATCTCATGGATATGCATGGTTAACAAACTTTTTAAACAAGTATTTTGAAAGTCGGAATGTTGTCACTATCGTGCAACACATTACTTTGCCCTCATCATCAGTGGTCAGACTGGCCCTTAATGCTAGAATAAATTTCATTGTTCCCCAGACCATTAAAGTTCACCATTCTGATTAAGGAAACATATACAGTTACATAGCGGTGCCTATTGAAGGACATGCTCTCTGAGCACGGTGGCAGAGGCAAATGGAGAGAAAAAATATATTTTCCTCGAGTATATCACCCTGTGTAGCCCTGATCAGAGAAACGTAATGCATACATTTCTAATCCGTTGTTGGACTCAGAGGTTGGTGGAGGTCACAGGTGACGAAATGGTGTGCTTCCATTTTGGGAAACATGTTGAAAATGTAATACTTAATAGAAGATCTCATTTCAAATGAATTAGGAACTATTCAGCAATTGATTCGGAAAAGTAAACTGCTTCGGTAAAGGCTCAGTTTCCTATTGTTGAATCAGCTGACAAGAATATGAAGCTAACAGTTATCGCCGTTCGTGATAGTTAAATCACTTCCATGCTTGGCTTGAGAACCAAAACGTATTTAAAAATGAATTTAAAAAAAAACAAACATAGCATGAGCTTAGTGCTTGTAGAGTGCAGTTCCAAAACTCACACTGAAGACCCACTTTGCTCCAAGATTTCTGGGGAGATACCCTCAAAGTCTCCATACAAATTTCTTCCTACATACAGAGGTGTCGTGCGATCTTGGGATTTAGGTAATTGCATAATTGCAATTAGACGGAGATTCTTGAAAATCTCAGAATTCAGAACGTATGCCAAGTGAAACAACAACAACAACAACAACAACAAAAAACAAAAAATAAAAAAAACAACAAAAAAACAAACAAACAAGCGGCAAGTTGATTCTCACCAACACTTATATACTAACGTTCAACTGCATTACTTTGCATGCATCGATCAAAGCTGGATTCCTGAACACCTCGGCGGAACCTTTCATCCCACATCTCTTGAAGTGCTTCAACTGTCAGAAGTATGGCCACCACAAAGATGGCTGCAAAACAAAACCAGTTTTAACCTGTGTAAACTGTCAGGTGCAGAATTTATCGTTTTCTCGAGAGATCCCTAGGTAGAGACTTAATAAGACTCAATCCGTGAAAACACGAGAAAAACATGACTTTCCCGAGGCCAGACAATTTCTGGAAAATATGCCTCCATTAACTTTGCGACACAGCCAACACTAAAGCAGCTAAGTTGGAGAAGAAACCTTCAACAATTAAGCAGGTCACGTGGCGAGACCAAGTTTGCAGTTATGATACCTCCGAAACCCTATTCAAGCAACCATACAAATCATGAAACACAACGCCACAGGCAAAAGAAACCCGTTGGATGCAGCCCACGAAACATGCAGAAAATCAGTGGTCCCAGCAAATGCGAATTTAAGAATATAATAGATTTCTGATAAGACCTGATGAAGCTATTCAATAACGTTGGAAGTCTATAAAGTAAGGATGTCAGAGAGCACTCCCTCCTCCGATATCGCACTTGGTAAAACTCCCAGAAGCCCGTACTTCTTCCACTTGCGTGAATATCTCTAACACAGTAATACAATGGAATCACTGTGGATTAAAGGCATATATTGATGAAAGAAGTCTTCTGTTTGTAGAACATGACCCAACAGTTGTATGCCCTCAGGAGACCTTTTTTTTTTTTTAAAAAAGAGAACATTGAATTATTCCAAAACAAACCATAACATATAACAACGTTTTAAGAAAAACTGTAAAAGCAGTTGGAGGGGTGGCTTCTATCATCACAAATAACAAAATTCCTCGAATCCAAATTAAGCTTAGTATTACATTTCTGCTCAATATATCTCTCCCTCAGCTCTCCAATCAAGCGTCTGATCTTGACCATCTTATTGAATATTGTAAACACCTTGTATTCTACCTGGCGACTTTAGGGGCCAATCTACAATTGGGGGTTGCAACGATATCAGTGATAGTGGAAGGAGAGAGAAAAACTTCGATTCATAACAGAATATTAGCCTTTTAATGATACGTTATATACTTTTTTACTGCCACAGGATCCTACTCGTCGCTAGATCTGAGCATCCTCGACCATCTCATTACGTGACTTCTCTTTGGAAGTTGGGGAACAATATACCTGTGAAGTAATACACCCAAACCTGAAGGACTAGAGTAGAGATGGAATTTGAATATGGGAGATTAGGAAACTTTTCAGTCCCTCTGTGAATCAAATTTGACAACTGATCGTCTTTGAAAACGTAGCGGATCCGATACTCTTGTTTACTGACGTATTCCTGTATGTTGCTGGGACACACATCCAGTAACATTTGCGGTTCTTAAACGTGTTAATAACACAAGGTTTGATTATGCCCGCAAGATCGCCATTAAGGAACACGGACGAAGGTCCTCAGATATTTCAGTATAAATCAAGCAAGTGAAAACCTTAATAATTACCGTACATTCTGGGCTAAAGCACGTCGTATCAATATAGAGAGCAAGAATTAAAAAAAAAAAAAAAAAATGAAGATCCTGTTGAATGTTGAACCCTCGTTTCTTTATTAAATCCTTATGGAATATAATACGAAATATCGTCGGCAAAAATAAAACAACTGTATTAACCATTTAAACAAAATCTAGTAAATTGGTCACTACACTACCAGAAATGTGAAACGTTGGTCGGAAAATTTTCCAAAAAGCTGAAAGGAAAGGTTACTTTAATCTGTCAGTCTTCTAACGCTGTATATTACTGTGAGAGCTAAAATACACAACTCTGTTGATGGAGCCCATGACACTTTTGTTGGACAAAATTAATCACCTGTCAGATTTTGAAACAATTACCCCGATACAGTCCTCAATACATTTTTAATTAAATTTGGGAAACTGGTGAATTCCCATCACCCAGGCCAAAATGAAAGAGTTATGCCCGTACTAAACCTGACAAGAACAACACCGATCCTTCCAACTATAATCCCATAGGACTAACATGATGTAGTTGAAAAAGCATGGCACGAATGATTAGTGACAGTTCCTCGCTTCTCTTGAATCCCATAAACTACCATCAGAAGTTCAGTGTTAATTCAGACGCCAGAAAAGCACAAAATCGACAGTCAGATTTGACACATTTAGAAGAGAAACGTTAATAAGGAGAGAATATATAGTAGCCATTTTGTTTGATCTGGGGAATGCTCAATACACCACACATAATTCTAACATAATGAATGACCTATTCATGACAGGTATAACAGGTCGTCTACCTGATTTACTTCCAATTTTTATAAGATAGAAATTTAAAAATGTATGTAGGTACAACCCGTACTAAAGCTATTCTCAGGATATGTGTGTAACTCAAGGCAAATATTGTCACTTACATTTTTCAACATCAAAATTAGCAAATCAGTCAAATCCCTATAGCCAGAAACTGACTGCTCATTGTACGCTGATGACCTAATGATCTGCTTGAGGGAAAAGAAAATATGTATACTACTGAATGTCAACTACAGATATGTTTAAACAGAGTTCCGAAATGGTTAGAAGAAAACTGGTCCAAATTTTCGAAACCAAAACGTGTATGTATGCACTTCGGCCGGATAATTCTATAAAATACACACTGACACAAATCTTTGTCTTAAAGGATCTCTTATCCCTGTGTGTACGAGACCAAAGTTTTAGGACTTGTTGTTGACTGTAAACTGACGTTCCTTCTACATAGTAGATACCCCAGGGACAAATGTCGCAAAGCCCTGAATGTAATACGAGTCGTGGCAAAAACAGTAGAGAGGAGGTCTTTGCACAGTTTATACAGGGCTTTAATAAGATCGAAACTTGACTACGGCACGAATGTCTACTGATCAGCTCGCAGATTTTGCTTTCAGATTCGTTGTCTGATACATAATGAGTGACATAATCTTTGTATAGGACTATTTGGGACTTCCTCTTGAGAAAGTCTCTATGTTGAGGCAAATGAACCATCTCAAACGAACTAATATTGATTCTAACCATACTACCAAACTGTCTTCAAGTCCATTTTATTATAAAGTGTCGACCTGAGAACCAAATGCCAAGCCATGTACGATCGCTCACCGAAATTCATTCCAGATCTCGGCCACTGAATTCGCCGTTTTTTTCCAATTCTGCAAAATTCGCATCGAAAAACCACCACCGTAGTTATTAAAACCTATGGCCAATTAAAAATTCTACCACGATTCTTGTCATTTTTTAGATTCCACATTCATTTTTTAATAGCATGTCAGGTGATAGTTCCACAATAACATAATATACATATCTATCAATGAATGTTCTTTTTAAAAGAAAGTGAAAATAGAAAAGCACCGAACATCATTCTAGAGTTTGTGGAACAGTAAAATAAACAAAAATAGATACCATTTAATTTTAGCCTTGTTTTGAGGGAAATCTTATTGTAATTGTTTGCTTCATATAGAAAGTGGATGCATGCAACAACAGCTAGGTTTTATGTACTGTGTGTGTGTGTGTGTGTGTTTCGACTTTTAACGTAGCTTTAACACTCTGATTCATGTCGCTACGATGTTTGCAGTGTGGCAGTTTATAGTGATGTCTAGCACTGGGGCATCATTCCGCAGGCTTGTGGCATCGTGTCCCACCCAATCACATTATCCTAGCACAAGTACTTTGTGACAAATTTGTATTTGAGAGCTAATCCAATATGTGCACTGATGTTTCACTAAACAGTGATTTCCTTGGCCCTAGAGATCCAATCACATTCAAAATCACATGACAACAAATATTCAGCCTTATAGTGTTCCCATATCTGCTGAAATGAAAAGCGTATTCTTGCTATACATAATTACCTGACCAACATTTCCTGCTCTCTGCCACTAATTTCTTTTTAAAGTTTCCTTCTTTCCAAACCATACAATAAATTTAGTATATCAATGTCTTCAATCTTTTTGGAAAAGTAATAAATGTGAGACTTGATGTTCAAAATAAACTATAGTGCAGACGAACCGAGAAGCGATTCCTGCTTGTGTTACGGTAAAGTTAAACTTGCCAACACCAAAACCAATTAAGCATAGCATCGCTAAGGATACATTTGGAATACATCCTCGTTTTAGCACCAAACTTAATTAAGTTCCATATACTTTTGTAATATAACCGTTTTCGAGAATATTTTCTTGGCGTCTTCTCAAGACATCCACATCAATCACAGGACATGATGAAACACACACACACAGATATATATATATATATATATATATATATATATATATATA
>JAECUM010094327.1:0-32996 GCA_016617855.1 Megalonaias nervosa | reverse complement strand
GCTCTACTACAAACTTGGTACATGTACTCCTGTATCATTCTAGCTCTACTACAAACTTGGTACATGTACTCCTGTATCATTCTAGCACTACTACAAACTTGGTACATGTACTCCTGTATCATTCTAGCTCTACTATAAGCTTGGTACATGTACTCCTGTATCATTCTAGCTCTTCTACAAACTTGGTACATGTACTCCTGTATCATTTTAGCTCTACTATAAACTTGGTACATGATGTACTCCTGTATCATTCTAGCTCTACTATAAGCTTGGTACATGTACTCCTGTATCATTCTAGCTCTACTACAAACTTGGTACATGTACTCCTGTATCATTCTAGCTCTACTATAAGCTTGGTACATGTACTCCTGTATCATTCTAGCTCTACTATAAGCTTGGTACATGTATTCCTGTATCATTCTAGCTCTACTATAAATTTGGTACATGTACTCCTGTATCATTCTAGCTCTTCTACAAACTTAGTACATGTACTCCTGTATCATTCTAGCTCTACTATAAACTTGGTACATGTACTCCTGTATCATTCTAGCTCTACTATAAACTTGGTACATGTACTCCTGTATCATTCTAGCTCTACTACAAACTTGGTACATGTACTCCTGTATCATTCTAGCTCTACTACAAACTTGGTACATGTACTCCTGTATCATTCTAGCACTACTACAAACTTGGTACATGTACTCCTGTATCATTCTATCTCTACTATAAGCTGGTACATGTACTCCTGTATCATTCTAGCACTACTATAAACTTGGTACATGTACTCCTGTATCATTCTAGCTCTACTATAAGCTTGGTATTTTGTTATGTATATTTATATTGTGCCTTCTACTTCTACAGATTGCATAGGAACTATAAATGTCGACAAGTTTTAAAATCAAATCGTAATAATGAACAGTTTCAAAATTTGGGGTCATTTCCCATTTGATGGTTCAGTTAAGGTAGGTTCTGTTACATTGTGGGATATTGTGACACAAGTCCCATAGAAAGCATTGCAACATGTATTGAGTTGGACAATACTGTAATGTAGAGCTGTATGGGTGTATATATTATCTTATTTCTTATGTTTTTATTTTAATAACAGTCTGCAGATATGTTTAATTTTGCGAGGAAACATTTTTTGGATTATTCACTGGAATTACAATGTGCTCACTGACTCTGGGCTAAAATATTATTCTGGGATTATTGTGAATTTATTCAAAGGAATTCTAGACAATGCCATTGTCATACATCAACACTGTTTGCACATAGCACATTCAAGGACCTGGAATGCATTTAGAACACTTGATTTTTTTTTTACTTGTGTAGAACTGTTTAGGATAATTTTGGATTTAATTCATTACACTGTACATTTCTCTTAAATTTCATTTTTATAGCTTACAGAATTAAATAATCTGTTAAGTTTTAAAAAACTTGTTCATTTTGCTTCTTTCTGTTACTTAGTTTACAAGCATAGATTCAGAACAATATGTATTCCTGTATCATTATAGCTCTACTAGAAACTGGGTACAAAGACATGATTTTACATGGCAGTGACTTACAATGTAAAGATTCAACGAACTTTTCATATTCTTCTGGGGACAGAAGTCGCATGAAGACTCTCAGACCATCCAACAAATGCTTGATTGTTCTATCATACCTTCTGTTGAAATCTGGAAAAAAAAACGGATTTTTTTTGTCAAAGTTAGGCATTATGATAAAATACATAAACCATATTTATGAATTTTTTTCAATGAAATAAGGTCACAGAAATTTACAGCCAATATATGTAATAATTTATGTAAATATCAATTAACATTATCAGCTGATTCTCTTACATACAGGAGTTTGCAATGCTTTTACATAATTTTAAAGGGACTCCATCAACATACTAAAATACAAGAAATAAAAAAAACTAAAAGAACATAAATTACAGAAAAAATCATGTATATTTTTGGGGTTATTCATTTTAACTAATGCAATACACATGGGTGTTTTTTTTGTTTTTTAAATGGACTATTTTAACTTTGCCTACTTAACTGAAATCAGATTAATTCAAGTCATGAGATGGCCTAAGCAACAATCTGTTATCTGTCACTCAGAAGTTGCTGTAAACTGAAAATGAATGAACTAGAAACAGCAGTTCTGCAGAATGCCATCTTGACTGCACACCAGTATATTTCTCTACATCTGGCTTTAAAACAACTGCGACAAGTAACTTACAGAATCCAATCAGATTAAAAACACTATCTGCTTTACATAAGTAGAGTTCATGGGCATGCTCTGTTAACCTTTTGATTAACCAATCAAATTACTGCTACCATATTGCTTAAAGTGGAAAACATCATTCTCAATATATCATTACTAATGATAACTTGCTCTCAACATGAAATGCAACTCTAATAGACCACTAAAAATAAGAGGACTGTGAATTCCAAATGTCAAAATTGCCAGTCAGATGTGTTATGTTGGATATCTCAATTTTAATCAGATTAACACAGATTATAATACTGATATTAACACAGAATCATCATACTGATATTAATACCAAATCATTATAGTGATATTAACAGATAATCATATAACTGAATTTAACAGAGAATCATCATACTGATATTAACACAGAACCATCATAGTGATATTAATACCAAATAATTATACTGATATTAACAGATAATCACCATACTGAAATTAACACAGAATCATCATACTGATATTAAAACAATCATAATACTGATACTAACACAAAATCATAATACTCAATGATATTAACACAGAATCATCATACTGATATTAACATAGAATCATTATACTGATATTAAAACAATCATAATACTGATATTAACACAGAATCATCATACTGATATTGATTCCACTGCTGTTGTAAAGTTATATGTCTTGCAATTCACTGACGTGGGAAAAAAAGGTTGATTAACTGATGCATTCAATCTTAATTTGAGATCAGACAAGAGTGCCATGAAGGGCACATTATATAAACACCCCAGTTTGAATAATTTTCTATGTAGGCTCCTGGCACGGTGGACTTTGGAGATTACTGGTCAAGGTATGTGGTCTTGAACCAAACATACCATGCAGAAACTGTTGTTTTCTTATCACAGTTATTGTGACCATGACCTCTGACCTTCAGACTACAGAAACTATAGGTTTCCTTATTACCGTAAGTGTCAGCCATCCATAACATTTGGTTGAAATTCTCACTCTAGAACAAATTTAAAGCTATTCTGCAAAATTCATTTTTAAGCCACAATGACTCTCAACCATTGCCTTTTCTTGACCATTTTAATGCCAAAATCAAAAGACATCTTCCATACCTAAGCGCATGTCCTTCAGAGGCATTGGTCAAGGTACATGGCAAAGAATTTAAGCATTTATACATACAAGAGGACCATGTAAACCTGACATCACCTTCCTGTGCAACTGATAAGTGTCAACTTATGAATGCAAATTCACACATGTATTGAAGCTATGGAGAGTAAAGAAAACTTTTGGGCACCAAGCTGATACACTGTCTATTAATATTGGTGTCACTTATCTTCTTTTTGTTAGACCATACCAAAAGTATCGGAAATTAAAACACGGCAGATTCCTTTGCGATACATATGAATTTGCTTTCTAATATGCTTGCATTTTCTGGTGTACTGAAATAAAATAGACAAAACATGGCAAGTACAGTGGGACCCTGCTATAACACGGTAGTTGGGAGCCATAGAACCCGACCGTGTTATGAACCGAACCGTGTTATAAGCAACCATGTACAGTACCAACAAATTTGCAGGGTTAGCGGGGTGGGTGGGGCTGGTAATGAAAACGGGTGCAGAAACGTGTGCTTCATTGGACTAATTACCATTTTAAATCAATGTATATTAAATGAGAAAACACCTGCAGTGATAACAGAGATTGCATATATAATATATTTCTTTATTTAGAGAACCACGCATTGGTACTTTCACGTGTATAGTTTATATATACATATCTAATCTATAGCATGAATAGAGTATCAACACCGTGTACTCACCCGTGAATCAAATCACACACATTGAATCCACAATACAAGTATTTCCATCGAAAATATCCGCACACAGATTTAAAATATTCAATAATTTTGTCACAGATCATTATGTGACTGAATTCAATGGAAAAATAAATAGGAAATATTACGTACCGAATGATGGAACAGTACGTCCGAAGGTTAATAAACAGTGTCTGTATAAATTTCATACTGCTAAATTTTCTCATCTGTGAATTGTAATTCTTTATTATTGTTCGAAAAACTCGGTGATTTTCAGCTGCTTTAAGCTACTGTCACGTTTGCTCTTCGCAAAGTCAATCATATTTCTTAACTGAAGAATTCGAACATAGTCAATATCTTGCGTCTCCATCCATCTCATAGCACACTCTAAATTTTTGACTGCTTCTGTTGCTGACGGTGGATTATCCTCAGGTGTGGTGTCCTCAGTGTCATCAGAAGCATCACCATTGTCATCATCACCATTGGTGTTATTGAACATAATATTTTGAACAATTTCTGCATCCGAAACGTGATCTGCAACTAGGCAGTCATTATCAAAATTGAGCCATTCATTAACATGGTTGCGTGACTGCATCTTGTCTTTAAGGGTAAAGGCTTTACATTTCCGTTTCCTGTTTTCCATTCAAAATGTCCACTAACTAACACTTTTACACTTATTAGTTTAAAAGACTACATCAAGAATAATTGTCAGTCAACAATGGGGGTATATTTGTAGGAAGTGGACAACATTATTCACTGGTCAACTGATTGCATAAAACAACACTGCCAAGCCATGCGCACATGTTGGCGGCTTTCGTTTCTTTGATGTTTTATAAATCGTTGCCCCATAATTTGAACAAGTTTAGCTCGGCCATTGACTTTGATGACGAGCAATGTACTTAAATTAATTGATCTATAAATTCAGGTGAGAATCTTTTATCAACCGCCGCATTGTTTGTTGCTTAGTTGTGTAGTCAGTTTAGAGAACATATGTCGGATATTGTTTGAGCAACGACTGTATACGGAATGCATTGAAAACAAAAACAAAGTAGACTTGATGGTTTCATTGCTCATGGATCAGTAATAATAAGATTTAACACTTATGAGCTGTCATTTTTCAACAATAACCAAAGATAAAATTTCTCAAAAGGCCCAGCCACTGGTTCAGAAACTCGTATTTCCGATGTTTATTTTGGCACAAAACTGTAAGAAATTGGTTAAATTAAAAAAATTTAGGAGCCACGCCATGATTGTTTAATATTCAAATTCATACGCGATTACCTCCCCAAAGAAGAAATGTTTCTGTGTACGAGAATAATACATGTATATGATATTTCAGGAACCATGCCACAATCGTCTTATATTCGAATTTATATGCAATCTCTTCTCCTAAATGATAATAAAACTTTTTTACATATTTTATTTTTCGTACTTACAAGAATTTTTTTTTTTACAAGGTAATAAGATAAATGAAATTTCAGGAGCCATGCCACGACCGTGTTATATCCGAATTCGTGTTATAATGGAGCGTGCTATAGCGGGGTCCCACTGTAATGCTAGTTTTCAGTCATTAATAAACAGTATGATTACTTTGCTTTACCACTTAAGTGATAGTCTAATATTGTATATGTCAGTTGCAAGGGCTTGGATTTTTGTCATTTCTTTCTTTGTCTTCAAACCCTGAAATATTTTTTTACTTTCTTCTTATACACTTTCTTGGCCTGAAAAGGCCATCATTTATGCAAGTATGTCCACAAAAGACGATAGCTGCACCATCAGCCACATATAAGAAGATGAAATTTTGCAATGAATGACCCTTCTATAAATGAAAAAAAAAAAAGGAAGAAAAACATTGCACTTCCCTCTGGGCACCAGCCCCTGGATTGTAACTTGGAAAATGCCTACTGTCCCACCCTTAAAATATATACACTTACTTGACACTACATGAGGAAATAATCTGTGGTCAGCGCGGATTATTGGGTCTGTCTTACCCAATGGGGCCAATACTTGAAAATCACTGAGATTCCCAACAGGGAAGCTGTAAAGGTTCAGTGGTTAAGGTGTTGGACTTGTAGCCTGAAAGGTTTGGGTTAAATTCCAGCCATCTATCAAAATGGATTCTCATGATTATGTTGTTAAATTTTGTCCTTTATGAGGAAATCATATTGGGGTATTGCTAAAATTTTATTATAAGCTAAATTTCAAATAATTTGTGGCTTAATGACATTAAATGCCATAAAGTAATGCACATACATGTAATAATGTAGAAAGAACAAATCTTTCAGGCACTTTAATTTGGCAATACCATTTTAAGGTGTTTAATTGCTTCAGTTAGTTTTTATTGGAGTACAGCCAAAAGACATAACGACTCAGATTCATTCACAAGACTGCACACACTACATATTGTCCTGATTCATCTGATCTATAATTTATCTACTTAGAGTGTTACTTGTTTTATTTTCATTTTATTTTCTGCCTTCAGGTGTAAATTACAGAATGTTCCATTTATTCTCTAAGGTGTATTATTTAGCTAATTTATATAACTTGCTTTATTGAAATATATTCATCCTGTATTCAAGTGGCTGTTTCACTATAAATGAATCAACTGTGCAGCCCAGAAGGGTAAAAAATAATGTTAAGTGTTTAGCTCAGTGCTGCGTTTTTCTGAAAAAAACATAACCCCAAGTATCCAGAATTGCTTTTGTTTTTAAATACCTGTATATTTAAGTTGCTTTTGGTGGATGATCCTCAAATACCAGTCTGACTGTTATGGACACTTAACATGACATAAATCTTCAACACAAATCATAAAAATCATGTTAAAATTCTGAAAACAATCACCAACCTGCAATCTTTCCACCTCAAAGATAAAATTGGAAAAAAATTATTTAATATCTAAGTATAGTAAAAGTATGAAAAAGAAGTTCATAGAAATAACTAATAAGAATAGTCTTTTAACAATTCAAAACAGACAAAATACTTAAAATTGGACTCACACACTGGAGATACTCATGATGCCACTTAAAATTAAATGTGAAGTCTCATGATACGATGCATGTTTTTTCCTTTCTGAATGTTACATACACACATGAAGTCAAATCTGGACATAAAAAATGTAAGTCATATAAAATTAAATGGCGTTGTCTGATTCTTTTCAGTGTTTCTGTTCTTTTCTCTGTCTTATCTCTTTGAAAAACATGTTGAAATAACAAACTGGTATTTCAACAGAATTTCTTTCCATCCTTTTCTGTTTGATATTTTTCTTTTGTCAACCCATTTCTACAATGGTTACACATGACTTCTGTTATACTAGATTCTTCTATGCAGGAGTATTTAACTTATAGCCTACAAGCCATCACAAATGGTTTTTCCATGGCTGTTTTGAAAATGTTTCAGGTCATCTCCTGTATTTTTCCGGCAAAAAACTTTCCTTTTGTACTTGTAGCCATTCTTTTGAAGAGGAATACAGGTAACAATATTTTCAAGATATGATTTTCCATTTAGGAGGAGAAGCAATAACAGGATTTTTAAGATGGCTGTTTTGGTGGCCATATTAGGCAGCTCCATTGTCTTTATGAACAACTGAAGTCTTTTGTGAAAACCCTACTTTCTGATTAAGTACAATTGCAATAAATTTAAAATGGTTTGAATGGCAGTCAAATCGGACATCAGATGAGCACAATTTTTTATTTAGGATATCACAAGAAGTCTTCTGGTGAAAACCCCATGATGTTATGACCATCCATTCAGGAGGAGTACTGATAAGATTTTTAAGATGGCCACTTTGGTGCCATCCTGGATGTCGGTGAAGCAACGTTTTCATTTAGGACCAACCTGACCATAGGATGAATATGTGTTAAGTTTTAAGGCAATCCTCCAAGTAGTTTAGTAGTAGAAATAACAAACTTGTGCTACAGATGTACTGATGATGGACAAGACCATCCCAATATACTCTACTGGTCAAAGACCACTACAGCTAAAAACTGAAATGTCATGTTCAGTTCATAATGCTTTATGTTTAGCGTTTCATGCTTTGCAATCTCGTCAAAGTACATATATCAAGTACATTTATTTCAGGTTTAAATGTACTGCAGTAACTTTAGTAGAACATGTGGGTTAGAGGGTCAAATTATTTCAAACTGACCTATATTAAAATCAAGGACAGATTCCATTTTGCAAACAGAGTGAGGGATTTTGGTTGATTGAGATCAAAACTGGCAAAAAGATCTGATAGGTCTTTATCATGCCCAATATGATGTCTACAATGATACCAAAATGCATCTCATATCATGGAGCAGTAGCCTTTTAAAATAATCAGGACCAACTGTTTTTCCTCGAAGAGCCAGAGAAAAAGTCAGCCAGTTGAGGACTGAGGCACTCAGAGGGACGAAGTTAGTGGCAAGGCACCAGTTCCTAATAACATGCCACTTTCCCTTGTAAGCCTCAGAGTGGAAGGCCTTCTTGCTCTTGAGATTCTCTCCACAATCGAAGGTTTAAACTGTTCATCTCGCAAGCCTGCCCTGATAAGTGCCAAGTGAACAAAATATGGTTCTGGCAGGGATGGAACACCCTTGACCGTGGTTGCTTGAGAAGATTCAACACATCTGTTCAAAGGCAGACAGTTGTACCCTCTCCATATGATCCTCCTCCCCTGTTGCTGATGTTACTGTGGCTGATGGCTGCAAACAACAAACTTTTATTAGTGGGTGGGGGAGCCTAGTCTCCCCCCACCAAGGCTCGCAATGGAGGTTGACTTGGGATGTATGCTGAGGATGTCAACACTATTTCCTCAACATATTCCATCTTTCAAAGTTTGGTCCAGGTCTGTGATGCAGAACTAATGCTGTTGTATTCAAACAATCCTCTTGTTTCTGTCACAGTGACAATGACTCTTGATCTTTTGTCTCCAAGCTTCTTCTTAACCCAACTGCAAGCCATCCACACAGTCTCATCTGGGTATGCAATACAAAACTAGCATTATTTTCCAAAACCAATTTTCTTCTTTCTGACAAAGTGTCATTGACCTCTGACTCTTTGAATATAATGACAGATTTCTTCCTTACCCCATGCAAGCAAAGGTAACAGACAGATGGACATCATTGTAACGTAATATGCCCCTCCTTATGATGGGTATTTCATAAATTAATGTTTGAGTACATTTGCATTATTTTGCAACATATTCTACAAAAAAATGAATTTCAGTTTCATTGCTAAATTTAAGGAAATAAGATTGTAAGGTTGTGACATTCATCTTGTTCTGGTTTCTTGGAAAAAGAGAAGATGCAACTTCTGTCCAAATGATACTTACAATTCAGTGCCTTCAAGTTTATCAAACCATACCGCCTTAATACCCTGAAATGAGATGAAACAATTGTACAAACTATGCATGCTGGATTATTATACCAAAAGAAGACGAAACAACTGTACCTTCAAACAATACTGCCTTATTATCCTGAAAAACTTCTGCCTTTTTATCATGAAAAGAAACAAAAGAACTGTACAACCAAACCATGCTGCCTTATTACCCAACAAGGAGATGACACAACTGTACAAACTAAGTATGCTGGATTATTATCCTGAAAGGAGATGAAACAACTGTACAACCAAACCATTATGCCCTTATATCCTGAAAGGAGAAGAAACAACTGTACAACCAAACCATTATGCCCTTACATCCTGAAAGGAGATGAAACAACTGTACAACCAAACCATTATGCCCTTACATCCTGAAAGGAGATGAAACAACTGTACAACCAAACCATTATGCCCTTACATCCTGAAAGGAGATGAAACAACTGTACAACCAAACCATTATGCCCTTATATCCTGAAAGGAGATGAAGCAACTGTATACACTAAACACCCTAGATTATTATCTCCAAAGGTGATAAAAAAATAAACTTGCTCGATAATTATCCTGAAAGAAATAAAACAAACGAACAACCACCCTTGTTTCTGGTATGCATCCTCATCATGTGTATCATGTAGCATGTTGAAATATCTTTCCTTGTTCTGTGTCAATTAATAATTACCCAGTATAGGTATACAACAATTTAAACATGCATATGCATATTTAACAAAGATTTCATTTGATTTGATTGATATAATTTTGGCAATGAATGACCGACCAGTCAGGGTCAAATAAAAAACAAATTATACGGTAGCCCACCAGACAAGAATCTGGTAGCCCAACTTAAATTGAGCAAATCAAGGAAGACACCTGAACAGGAAACTACCAGCCTCCCTTTAACCTTGCTACAAGTCATGAATAATCATTGCCCTTCATGAAATACTTTTATACTTAAAGTTTGACAATGTGTTGAACAATGCATGAGATCTGGTGGTAACCCAAGTCTCCTGGCTAGAAAAAAAGAGGGGTGCTTTGCCCTACCCTTCAAAAGGCTTGCCCTTCTGCTTCTACTGTGCACCCCTTTGTCCCCTTCAGCGCACCCCTCTGTCTCATCTGCCCTCTTCAGCATGCCCCATTGCCTTCATGAAATGCACAATCAGCATCTTTGTAAACACATATTTTCCACCTCCCTCATTAGCTAAATTTATTGTTTTATTGTTTTTCAAACTTCAATTACTTAAGTGACTACTAATCACGTTCAACAATGAACATCAAGCTGAAGGTATATGTTAGCCAGAGTGTACCTATAAAATCAAAGGAATTACCGCAAGCAGTCTGATTCTGAACTTTTTATTATATTAAATTTCTCTAACCTCAAAGATGACTTCATTTGTTCTTTCTGCCACAGATAATAATAAGAATCAAAGCCGAATGCAATCATATTGAATAATGGTTGTTTGTGGGATTTAAATCTTTGATGAAATCATGCCCAGTGAAAAACCAAGTTTTTCCAGTAAATTGTTTTCTCAATAATACTTGCCCAATTATAATACTTTACGAGAACTACTACTACCGTGTCACAAATCTAGCACTCCCATTATAGGGAATTCAAACTTGGAATATTATTACTGTTTCAACAAAAGATTGTTGGTACAACTACATGATAAAAGCTGCCACAGGCACATCAACACCTTCAGCCTTGGACTTAAGGATTTCTATTAAAGTTTATTCAGAATTTCTATTATTAGGATTTGTGCCCTAAATTCAAGGATTATTTAAGGATTTCATTCATAATACCATATTTTTTTTTCTTTCACTTTGTTATTCTAGGGAAATAAATTATCTGTTGAATTGTACAAAGCTTCGTGCTTCTCACTCTTTTCTGTTATTTATTTTAAAAGCATAGATTCTTAACACCAGCACTGTCTGTCAACTTCATCACTCAAGTCTTTGGGTTTTATTTCTTTTACTTGACAACTTGTGTCTCCAATTCAGAGATTTATCAAATTGGAGGCAACAATATCCATGTAATGATGACTTTCATGAAAGTAATACTCAAATGTAGTGCAAATCTTTTTTAGCCATGAAACCTGGGCTATGAAAAGTAAGCAACCAAGCACTGCTCTCTGTGTTGGAAGGCAAAATTTCAACTTATCGATAGGAATCTTGCTCTGAAATTCACAGCTGTCACAGATTTGACTTCAGAATGACATAAAAGCTAGGCTCTGAATACCACTAAGCAAGGATGATACGAAAAAAGATGTACCAATTTTTCATATACAACCTATACAAACAGCATCAACCCCCATGACAACTGCATCAAGTCTATGGCAGATCAGAGTCTATGTTATTTGCTGATCAGAGTCTATGTTATTTGCTGCATTTATTATTTCAAGCAATGACTTAAGATCTACAAGTGTATTCCTGAAATGTACCCCAGTATAACGTGACCTCATCTTTAACATGGTTCCCATAAACAGCAACAATAGTACACTATTGGTATCTGGGGATATCAATGATACTTTATTTTAAGCATAGTCATACATCAATACGTGTATTGACAATAAACTATAGGCACCCAACTAAGTAATTACAGTGCATGAACAGGCCCTTAATCAGGAATCTTAGGTTTATTATTTGGGACAAGATTAGATATGGCACATCTGTTTTCTGCATAGTTATTCTTACATGACATGAACAGTATATAGTCATAGCAAATTTGGTAGATCAGTATCTAATTTTGTGACTACTACACGAATGATTGGACTGCATAAACCATACTCACAATGGAACAAAGGTCAGTCCATTTTTTCTGCCTCTACCGCCCTCCTCCTAGTAGAAAAAACAAGCTGACTGAATCTCTTTTTGGAGCAGTTTCCGAATCTCCTGGAGTATGGAAATTCGATAGGTGGCAGCCTGATTATTCTTGGGGATTTCAACTTTCACTTTGACTGTCCTGGAAACCCATACACATCAAAACTCCTATATTCCATTCACGTTTTCAACCTCAAACAGTTAGTTAGCCAACCCACCCATAAACATGGTCACATTTTAGACTGGATTCTTTATAGACCTGATGATAATATTCTACAGTCCTCCCTGGTGTCCCACGAACTTGCATCAGATCACCTCTGCATTATATGCCATCTTGACATATCAGTCCCTAACCCTCCACCTTTATTTGCTACTAAGAGAAACCTCCGTATGATAAACAGAACCCAACTAATGCAGCTGCTATGAAGCCGCTAAGAAGAATGTCACAAACATAGTCCATGCAGCGAAATCAGCCCACTACAGAACTAAGATCGTGGAAAGTTCCAGCTGCAAAGAGCTATTTGAGATTACTAACAAGCTAATGTCAAGGAACAGATGTACACCACTTCCAACTACCTTCTCTCTAGTCGACCTTCCGGACCTGTTTGTAAATTTCTTCCATGACAAAGTACAAACCATCAGAGATAAGCTTGACAACACAATTTTAATTGACTCGTCACCATACAGTTGCGATACAGAATTTCAGTGGCAACCGTTAGCAACATTTGAACCTGTCTCTATGGATTCAGTACATACAATCGTGATGAAGAGTGCACCAAAGTTATGTGAACTTGATCCGATTCCGACATCACTGCTGCTTGAGTGCTTAGATCCAATATTGCCTTCACTAACTGATGTTATTAATATCTCTCTCTCATCCGGGGAATTCCCATCATATTTTAAAACTGCCATTGTAAAGCCTCTGCTGAAGAAACCAACACTTGACCATAACGATTTAAAGAACTACCGCCCAGTTTCTAATCTCCAATTCATGTCAAAAATCTTAGAAAAAGTTGTTCTATCCCAACTTGTATCTCATCTGAATTCAAACAGTCTTTTTAGCAATGTACAGTCTGCATATCGCCTTTGCCACAGTACTGAAACTACTCTTCTGAAAGTAGTCAATGACCTTCTCTCTGCTTTGGATAGTGGAAAGATTACAGTCCTCACTCTCCTTGACTTGTCTGCAGCATTTGACACTATAGACCATGATATATTACTTCACCGTCTCCAGCATGTATTTGGCATTCATGATACAGCCTTACTATGGTTCAAGTCCTACTTGGTCAACAGGACACAAATTGTGTCCGCAAATGGAAAACACTCCAGCACAGTTGATCTATGTTGTGGTGTTCCACAGGGGTGTGTTCTTGGGCCTGTTCTCTTCATTCTATACACTCAGCCACTCTCAAGTGTCACAGATCATCATCCAGTGTCTCACCAATTGTATGCTGATGACACCCAAATATACAAATCTAGCCACCCAACTGAAGTTGAAGCTACCATCCAATGTGTAGAGAGGTGCATTTGCGATGTGAAATCATGGATGACATGTAACAAGCTGCAGATGAATGATGATAAAACTGAAGCCATTCTGATTACAACAAAAAGACTTTCTAATTCACATCCTTTACCTCAGACAATAAATATCAGCAACACCATCATTAAATTCACACAGTCAGTATGAAACCTAGGTGTTACTCTCGACAGTACTCTCTCATTGCACCAACATGTCATGAACATATGCAAGGCTGCATATCTTGAGCTGAGATGCATCAGCTCCATTCGCAAGTATCTTTCAGTTGATGCCACTAAAACACTTGTGTGTTCCTTAGTACTTTCAAGACTGGACTATTGTAACTCAATTCTGTCTGGTTCGTCTCAATATCTACTTCAGAAACTTCAAAAAGTTCAAAACACAGCTTCTCGGATCATCCTTAGAGTACCATGATCAGAGCACTCCTCCCACCTGCTCTGTACCCTACATTGGCTATCCATTCGATCCAGAATTAAACACAAAATTTGTTCTCTGTGCTACATTTCACTGACGGGCTCCAGTCCAACATACCTATCTGACCTCACCCATGTGTACACACCAGCAAGATACTTAAGCTCCTCTTCTGACACTTGTATTCTCATTATTCCCACTATGAAAATGAAATCATATGGACAACGTTCTTTTGCATACCAGGGCCCAGCAACGTGGAACGAATTGCCCACTGAACTTAGACACAAAGACACAGTGATCTCATTCAAGAGCGCTTTTAAAACTCACCTATTTCAACTGCAAGAACAGACTTAAAGACCTAATAATGTTTCCTTACTTTAAATATTTACAGCATGTTTTCTGTTTTCTAATTTCGTGGTGTTTGTTTTTATTTTTGTAATCATATCATTATATATGTTTTTTAAGTGTTGTCAAATGTTGTAAAGCGCTTAGAGTTTCTCAAGATTAGGCACTATACAAAGTCCTCATTATTATTATTATTATTATTATTATTATTATTATATCACCATCCAAATTACTACAAAGACCAAGCACCCAATCCCTTGGTATGCATTATGCAACAGGAGATGTTATGCTTTCCTTTTTGCAGTTGGATTATGGTATACACATGCAGTAAGTTAGGTATATCATTATTTAGTTCTGTGACCATTAAATGTGTAGGTATATGAATTTAATTGACTGTTACATCACTAGACACTGTTTTGGACCCTGGGCAGCATACTCCTACCCAGATTATTATAGAGACTGCCCACCCCACCTCTCAAGGGATGCATCAGTCTTCCCTGTTTGTAGTTGGGTTTTTGTTCTACATGGTTAAATACAGTAAATACCTTTTTCTCCTTTCTCTTTCCTTCAAACAATTTTGGTAAATGTCCAAGACAGCTAGCTTCAAGTCTGAAAAAGGAAATACATGTATGAAAAAAATGTTAAAAGACTCAAATTTATAAAGGAGAGGATTCAAATCACCCGAAATAGTTGTAGAAAAATCCTGTGCCCAAAGAGGACAAGTTGTTAGTACTGCCAGGCAAGTATTTGTTTCCACAGTAATCCTGGCATTACTAATAATATAGCAAATGGCTACTGTAAGTACTCACTTATAAGTCAAGCCAGCCTGCAAACAACAAAGATCCTGATCTGCTGTAACATAATGAGCCAGCAGTTCAGGGTTTATGTTCTACTGATTACTCCAAACAATCTGCACAAAACCAGATATGCTGGTGCATTATGCAACAGCATATCAAGGTCTGTACAGTTTGTAGCTGGACTCAACTTATAAACAAGTACATACGGTATTTCTTTAAAATGATTCTGTACAGCACGGTTCATCTGAAATGCAAACTCATTGATTAGGAATGAGTAAAATAGCAAGTGACACATCAGTAACCATCATTTTTCACCTATTTAATCATGTCCATTATCAGTCCATTACTTAATCAAAAACTCCACTGCTGGCTTACTGCTAATCCCCATTCAAGATATGTATGTAATATAAAGATGTTATGATAATGCGGACATTTCCAAACATCTTCTATCATAGCACTTTTGACCCTGTTGCTTCAAATGAAATGGCAGCTAAAACTTGAAAGATCCAAACAAATTACAACTATCTTTATGACCTCAACAAATGGTGACAGCAAATGGTATAGTGTAAATAAATTTGTGTTAATTACCTGAAAAAGCTTCATTTGTTATTTGTGTTTGATTTCATCACATTTCACTTCAATTAATGTTTGGATTAGATTGAATGGGATAGAAGTGTAGTATACACAGGAGACTGAAATATCCAAATAGTATATTGTCTTTAAATGCCTTTGTCACTGTGCACAGATACACAATTTTTTGTCAATGCTTGCTCTGGGCATTTGGACAGGCTGACTGGGCAAGTCATTTTGTTTTTAATTTTTGTCCAGTGGGCACACAGTAATCATAATGTCACAACTCAGAATGGTCACACTACTCTCAACACTTCCATTTCTATTCATTCTGAATAGTCATACTTCTCACAACACTTCCATTTCTATTCATTCTGAATAGTCATACTTCTCATAACAATTCCATTTCTATTCATTCTCATTCATCCTGAATAGACACACTGCTCACAACACTTCCATTTCTATTCATTCTCATTCATTCTGAATAGACACACTGTTCACAACAATTCTATTTCTATTCATTCTTATTCATTCTGAATAGACACACTGCTCACAACAATTCTATTTCTATTCATTCTTATTCATTCTGAATAGACACACTGCTCACAACAATTCCATTTCTATTCATTCTCATTCATTCTGAATAGACACACTGCTCACAACACTTCCATTTCTATTCATTCTCATTCATTCTGAATAGTCATACTTCTCACAACAATTCCATTTCTATTCATTTTCATTCATTCTGAATAGACACACAATGCTCCCAACAATTCCATTTCT
Organism: Megalonaias nervosa; assembly: GCA_016617855.1. Lineage (NCBI taxonomy): Eukaryota > Metazoa > Mollusca > Bivalvia > Unionida > Unionidae > Megalonaias > Megalonaias nervosa. The sequence continues at coordinate 16,360 of JAECUM010094327.1, read as the reverse complement.
ATTCATTCTTATTCATTCTGAAAAGACACACTGCTCACAATTCCATTTCTATTCATTCTCATTCATTCTGAATAGACACACTGCTCACAACAATTCCATTTCTATTCATTCTTATTCATTCTGAATAGACACACTGCTCACAACAATTCCATTTCTATTCATTCTCATTCATTCTGAATAGACACACTGCTCACAACAATTCCATTTCTATTCATTCTCATTCATTCTGAATAGACACACTGCTCACAACAATTCCATTTCTATTCATTCTCATTCATTCTGAATAGACACACTGCTCACAACAATTCCATTTCTATTCATTCTCATTCATTCTGAATAGACACACTGCTCACAACAATTCCATTTCTATTCATTCTCATTCATTCTCTATAACATTTGCACAATATGCCTCTTAATTGGATTTACATGGCTGAGTTCAAAGTGTTTCAATGCAGCTTAGTAGGAATGGGTGCATCAATAAATACTAAAGGATTTGATAACTCCATTAACATCAACAAAGATCTGAATTTTTACCTGAATACATTCCAGAAATATTAATTGGAAAATTAGGTATTTGCTTCGCATAACATTAATATTACATACTGGGATTGATAACCATGTCTGCCATCTAAAAAATGACTTTGTTGTATTTCCTCTAACATTCAGTAAGTTTGGAACAATGTGTCCCCCTAACACCCAAACCTTGGGGACACAAAAAATTCAAAGAGACAAATAACTGTTTGCATCAGAAGCAGTGATCAAAACAGTACATCCAAGGAGCATGAAGATTTTGGCGACATGGGGTCATAAATTGCAGAAAAATGTGCTAATCCAGCAATCAAGGTGCAACACTGTACACTGTGATGCCTGACAGTGACTTGGTCATGTAAGAATAATTGATCATTCATGGTTACTGTGTGCATATGTTAAAAAAAAAACACTCTTGAGAGAAAATGAAAACTTGATTCAATCTCTTCCCATGTATTCAAACATCTCCCAGGTAAGTCAGACAAATGAATAAATACGTTTGACTCTTCCCATATACTCAGACATGTTTGCACACAGAAAACTGTATGTTCTGTATTACTTAAACTAACAGATCTCAATCGACCAATGATCAAACCATGATGAACACAATTTTTAAAGACAGTTGACCTAAATGAAGTGTGTTATCAAACTTAAAAAGCCAGTCTGATTTAACTTCATCAAAATTGGGAAAATGAAAACAAAAGTCCTGTTTTTTGATAAATCAAAATGTAAAACAATGATATGTGTGCTGATATTGCCTCCTATCTGAAATTTTGTCAGCTCACACTAAATTCATCAGAACTGTCCCTGCAAAACAATTCTGTCAGACTACTATTATCAAAGATATAGATAACACCTCAATCAAACCACTGTTTCCAAGACATCATAACAACTCAATCACAACACTATTACCACAGTTATAGAAAACAACTCAATCAGACCACTATTACCAAAGATATCATAGATAACACCTACATCAGATCACTATTACCAATGATATCAGAATAACTCAATCAGGATACTATTGACAAACATATAGAAAACAAACTCAAGCAGACCACTATTACCAAGATATCATAGATAACACCTGTCAGACCATTATTACCAATGATATTATAACAACTCAATCAGACCACTATTACCATAGATATAGAAACAACTCAATCAGATCACTATTACCAAAGATATCAGAACAACTCAATCAGGACACTATTACCAAAGGTACAGAAAACAATTCAATCAGACCAATACTACCAAAGATATCATAGATATCACCTTAGTCTGACCACTGTTACCAAGATATAACAACTCAATCAGACCACTATTACCAAGAATATCATAGATAACACCTTCATCAGACCACTGTTACCAAGATATCATAACAACCCAATCAAGACACTATTACCAAAGATATAGAAAGCAACTCAATCAGACCACTATTACCAAGATATCATAGATAACATCTCAGTCAGACAACTATTACCAATGATATTATAACAACTCAATCAGACAACTATTACCAAAGATATAGAAACAACTCAATCAGACAACTATTACCAAATAATTCAGAAAAACTTAGTCAGGACACTATTACCAAAGGTATAGAAAACAATTCAATCAGACCACTATTACCAAAGATATCATAGATAACACCTCAATCAGACCACTGTTATCAAGACATCATAACTCAACCAGGACACTATTACCAAAGATATAGAAAACAACTCGATCAGACCACTATTACCAAAGATATCATAGATAACACCTTCATCAAACCACTATTACCAATGACATCAGAACAACTCAATCAGGATACAATTACCAAAGATATTGAAAACAAACTCAATCAGACCACTATTGCCAAGATATCATAGATAACACCTCAGTCAAACCACTATTACCAGTGATATTATAACAACTCAATCATACCACTATTACCAAAGATATAGAAACAACTCAATCAGACCACTATTACCAAAGATATCAGAAAAACTCAATCAGGACACTATTACCAAAGATACAGAAAACAATTCAATCAGACCAATATTACCAAAGATATCATAGATAACACCTCAATCAGACCACTGTTACCAAGATATAACAACTCAATCAGACCACTATTACCAAGAATATCATAGGTAACACCTCCATCAGACCACTGTTACCAAGATATCATAACCCAATCAGGACACTATTACCAAAGATATAGAAAACAACTCGGTCAGACCACTATTACCAAGATATCATAGATAACACCTCAGTCAGACAATTATTACCAATGATATTATAACTACTCAATCAGACAACTATTACCAAAGATATAGAAACAACTCAATCAGACCACTATTACCAATGATATCAGAACAACTCAATCAGGATACTAATACCAAAGATATACAAAACAACTCAATCAGACCACTATCACCAAGATATAACAACTCAATCAGACCACTATTACTAAAGATATAGAAAATAACTCAATCAGACCACTATTACCAAAGATATCAAAGATAACACCTCCATCAGACCACCGTTACCAAGATACCATAACTCAATTAGGAGACTATTACCAAAGATATAGAAAACAACTCAATGTGACCACTATTACCAAGATATCATAGACAACACGTCAGTCAGACCACTATTAAAAATGATATAACAACTCAATATGGACACTATTACCAAAGATATAGAAAACAACTCAATCAGACCACTATTACCAAAGATATCATAGACAACACCTCAATCAAACCACTATTACCAATGATATCGTAACAACTGAATCAGACCACCAGAGATATCATATATAACACCTCCATCAGACCACTGTTACCAAGATATCATAACAACTCAATCAGGACACTATTACCAAAGATATTGAAAACAACTCAATCACACCACTATTACCAAGATATCATAGATAACATCTCAATCAGACCACTATTACCAACCAGAGATCTCGGAAATGCTTAATTAAGCATATTTGGATGCAAATTTTTGATCTGGGACGCAGAAAATCACCCACACAGGGGTCCTCCGTATGCACGTTTTTGTTGCAAACAGGAAAGTTTCGCAGCAGAATAAATATTTTCTAATCACTATGAAAACTGAAGCAATGCTTATATTTTAGTTTGTTCCTGACTTCTTTGATCAAAGGTCGCTGGCTTGCTTTGATGAAGGTGCATGTGTCATTGAAGGCACAGCTAAAGACTCCCTTTGAAAGACCAAACAAATACCTGTTTGTTATTGCTGCGGCAACATCAGTTAATTGTAGAACATTGAGACAAATTTTTTAAAAAATTTCCTTAGTATATATCGGTGCTTCAGAGGTAATCAGTTTTCTTTGAAGTTGCAGCAAAACAATTTGTTCTGGGTTTTTTTTTTTTTTTTAATTGCCATCGTCTGATCGACTGTAGTCATTTCATGTTCTCACCTTCAGAGGTGGTCGACTGTAGCAAGTAAGCTGCATGGCTATTTTGATTATATTACAGCATACAGTACCAAGGCCAGATATCAGCATAAGCGGATTATGATATAACAATGCACTGTTAGGGTGGTTTGTCAATATGAAACAAGGATTTGTTTTATGTAACAACAGATTCCAGAGCATTTTTATATCCAAGTTTGCAGCTTCCTGTCATTGTGCCTTTGAATTTCTCTACTCCAAACCCAAGACTGTATATACAGTTTTTATCAGCCAAAAATGTTGTCACCAAAAATATCACCAGATGGTATATTTTGTTGCCAATAAGGAAAACAAAATCGCAATTTACGACATTGGCGAAGCTTAGCACGATCACTATTATTGATTTCATTTCCGATTGTAGCCATTTAAATATTGCCTGCGAACTCGAAATCAAAAGACTTGGACAAAATACCGTTTGCAAATTTACACAAGTATTTTGGGTAAAACGGAAAAATGATGAAGATTTCAACAAGATTCAGAACTATGCTAAAGTTGCTAGAACTGATAGTTCGGATGCGACAGTAGCCAAGTGTAAGAAAGTATGTGATGCCTGGCTTAGTGTTTGGAATCAAAACTTTCCTTGGATTGACAAAATTCATTCTGATGGACAAACAAGAGCTATATGCCAGTGGTGTAAAGAATGTGGGAAATTAAACACGATGGCAACTACTGGTTCTTCAAATCTGCAAAGTTCCACATTTTCAAGGTATGAGACATCTAGTGACCACCTATTTGCTGCTGAGGCTCATCAAAGCCAAGCATCAGAAAATTTTGTGAAATGCGACATAGACGAAAGTGAACTATACTGTAGTTAAGAATATGATATTTGTACATGATATCAATTTTAATACATACTTTTTTAAAGAAGAATAAATAATTACCAATATATAAAACTGACAAAATTTTGTGTCTGTTTATTCCTGGCATTTTAATGCACATTTAGCCACTTCAACATGCTTCTGAGAGGGGACTGCAACTTCTGCTGGTGGGACTGCAACTTTTGCTGGTGGGACTCCTATTTTTACCAAATTAGGAGTCGTGGACTCCTAGTTTTAAAATCCTAGTGAGACCTCTGACCAACAATATCATAACAGCTCAATCAGACCACTATTACCAAAGATATCATAGATAACAAGATTAATTTAACTGACACAATTATGATTTAGCCAGTAGCAATATGTGTAACTACTTAGAACCTGCACACTCTACTACAATTAGTGATTATCACAGGGTCCTATACGGAGCTGTCATTGACAATATGGTCTATCACTTGCAGACCACCACACCTGCTAATATGGGTAAAGCCTCACTTGCGGGTCAATACAAGCACTAGCAACATCTTTCAACAGTACTAGCTAAGCAGGGCAAACACAAGGTGCGTGATGCTAAATTTGGTGTTTTATGTGAACTGATTTCTCTCACAGTCACTTGACACAAGTGTTTAAATAAATACATTAAGTTGTTATTTTGAAGACTTGTAGAAAAAGATAAATTGTGTTTTGTGTGGGAAAGAGTTACCTATTGATACACTTCTTAAGACCTTTAAAATAAAGTATGTATAGATTAGGCACCAATTAAAATGATAAAAGATACAAGCACAACAGGTATAAATCCAAGGCAGTAACAAACAACTTTTATTATCATCCTCCAACACTTGTTTGAGGAACTTTACTATTGGACTTGACTGGAAATATATGTCTTTCCCCATTAGTAAATAACAACTAAATTTTTCAAAGAACAGAGTAGCATAAAATACTGTCATAGGTAAAATTCTAAAGCAAGCATGTGCAAAGGGGCACTGGCCAGATATTTGATTTTTAAATTCACACTCTATGATGTAAAAGAGTGGATAAAACCAGGTTATGGGCCTTAGATTGCACATGCCTGTTCTAAGGCATTGTTTTCTGAAAGAACAAATCATTTTTTAAAATAGTTTAAGAGAAGATAAGGTAAAGCAGGAAGAATAATGCTAAAACTAATGCAATAGCATGTCCAGAACTAAAAACAACACATTTTTTGCAACATCTAATAATGAAATATATTGAATATTCTCTTGTTTGTTATAATTTTTTATACCTCCTTTTAGTGTTTGTATACAAATTTCACAAATATCTGGCTGCCATGTTCATTTTCAGAAAGAAATATTTATAAATGAAAGTGTGGTTTTTCCAAATGAGAAATTCACTCTTAATAAACATGAATTGAACTAATATTACTATTATAATAGATATTTATAACCATTATAATATATCACTTATAACTTAATTGTAATCAATCTTTAATCGAAGAAAAATTTCCTATTATGTCCTTTAAATGTGCTAAATACTAAAGTTTGATGAGAGACTAGAAGTTTGAGTATTTCCTTCTCACCTTCCTCAAACTCATCATCATCTTTACTGTTAAACTTCATTTGTCGAAGGTCTATCTCCATAAAGTTATCATATTCACTTGTAAAATCCCCTCTCGCTGCCATGTAGCCTGCCATTTCATTGTACACACTCGACCCCTCTGCTGGTCGTGGAGGATTCTCACTTACTGAGTAACATGAAAAGAAAAGAAACTAGATTTGCCTTCATAAAAGAATTTTGCCCTCATTGCTGCCAAAACAAAAAAATGTGTTCATCAAAGATGAATGCCCCACTACAGTGTCTGAAATGACCTAAATTAGAAACTCAAACAAGATATGATGGATGGATGCACAGGGTAATGTTTTATACCCTTAATTTGATGGATGCACTTGGTAATTCTTTACGCCCTTAACTGGATGGACATACAGGGTAATTCTTTATACCCTTAATTGGATGGATGCACATGGTAATATTTCATGCCCTTAATTGGATGGATGCACAGGGTAATATTTCATGCCCTTAATTGGATGGATGCACAGAGTGATTCTTTATGCCCTTAATTGGATGGATGCATAGGGTAATAATTCATGCCCTTAATTGGATAAATGCACAGGGTAATTCTTTATACCCTTAATTGAATTAATGCATGGGGGTAATACTTTCAGAGGTTTTTATTAAAATATGATGAAGTCCAACAAGTGCAAAAGACTGATAAAATATGCATAAATTGCTTAAACGGTATTGCAATACAGATCATACAAAAATACATGCTTATATCAGGTCTACTACATTTCATTTTCAAACTCTAAGGTTGCTGAGTAAGAGTACCTAAGATATGAACTGTGTTTTGGTGAAAAAGTTACTAATTCATGAAAAGTAAGTTACAGTGACCTATTGTGGCTTCTTAATGTGCAATGTGCAAAGATGCTATGGTATGTTAGCTTCAGAAACTTCTCACTGTCAACAAAATGGGCAGATGTATGAATAGACTAACATCAGTCACCAAAGCCTGAAACACAGGTCACAGAGAACTGATTTTGTAACATGATGTAAGACTCTTAAACATGGACTGACACATCAGGGATGATGAATGCTGGGTGTGTAATACTGATGATAAAGGCTGCACTGGATTTCAGTGACGAGGTTATTGTGTGTTCATTTATGCTTGTGGTAAGAACTGACATGGTTTTCAAAAGATGACCATTTCAAGGTACTTAAAAGTTTTGGATTTTGGAAGAGGACTGATCATCTCAACAGAAGAATATTTGTTTTCATTGGAGCTTTAAATTTGTGATATGTAGGAAATTTAAAAAATCCACACAAGCTGGTACTCACAATATAACATAATTCAAAGTATTTGTCTTTTAAAAGCTAAGATGAATAGAATTTACTCTGGTGTTTGCATCATGGCAAGGAAATCCCCATCAAAAGATTACATTTTATTTGCCTTCTGCATGATTTCTGCCAACACCCACATCGATCATTTTTCTCACTCATTTGTTGTTCGAAGAAGAAAGTAGCATGGTTTATGTGGAATGTAGTGTCCCATCTGTTAATGGCATTATGAAAGTAAGAATTCTGCTTATGCAGATGAGACTGGATCTCCAAGAATATCTGGATACAAACTCTGGACATAAAGTATCATCATCCAAAGGTTGAATACAGCAACTTGCATAGAAGATATGTGACTTTTAAAATCTTTACCACAGCACCAGAACACTGCTGACAACCAGTTTTTTTTGTGTTTACTGGAACATGAACACATATAGGTTATACTGTGCTGAGGCAAAGGAGTCAAGTTGCCAAGGGACATACCAAAGCTGCTAACCTGGGCTCATCCAATGGCAGGATCTGAACTCAGACCCTTCTGGTCCCAAGTCCAGCATACTAACCACTGAGCCACAGTGGCTCCTGCCAACACCTGTGACACTACTGACGAGAAACATGACTGGTGCTACAACATACAGGCAAGACAAAAGCATTGAATCACATTATTAAATTGCTCAATTTACAAACACTGCAGTTGTGTTTAACATTATTACATAATTACAGCAGGTCATATCATAATGTGATGTTATTAAAACATCACACAATGACCCAAGACAACCAGACTGAGACAAGAAAAATAAGGGGCATAAATCTAGAAGACTTCCCCATTACATGGGTGAGATAAATATTACTCTTCCTCTAGGTGAAATTCTTGTGGATCATTTTCATGAAAGTAATTAATGTCAAGAAACCCACCTTTTCATGAAAATACTTAACATAATGACACCCACTTCATCATGAAAGCAACTAACATAAAGACACACATCTTCATGTAGGTAATTAAAATAAAGACACATTTTCATGAAAGTAATTAACATAAAGATACCCACATTTCATGAAAGTAATCAAAGTAAAGACTCGGTAATTAAAATAAAGATACATTTTTATGAATGTAATTAACATAAAGACACCCATATTTTATGAAAGTAATTAAAGTAAAAACACTCTCAGTAATTAAAATAAAGAAACATTTTCATGAAAGTTATTAACATAAAGACACCCATATTTCATGAAAGTAATTAAGATAATGACACGTCTTCATGAATGTAATTAAAATAAAGACACATTTTCATGAAAGTAATTAACATAAAGACCCCCATATTTCATGAAAGTAATTAAACTAAAGACACTCTCAGTAATTAAAATAAAGATACCTATATTTCATGAAAGTAATTAACATAAAGATACCCATATTTCATGAAAGTAATTAAAATAAAAACACATTTTCATTAAAGTAATTAACATGAAGATACTCACATTTAAATACAACAGGTAGGGGATGAATATCTAGACGGACCTCAGGTAATTCTGAAATGATAAAGAGGTAAAACAAGGCATCCCAAAAGTACTAAATCAAAGCAAAATGTTTTTAGGGATCCTGTAGTTGCTACACACCACAAATTTCAAAATAAACAAAAAAAAAATGTGTTCTTTCTGTGCAAACAATAGGATCAAGAGTCTTAAAGATTGATGATTAGTTCATTAAAACAGATCAACAACCAATTTTAATAAACTGGAGACATTTTCTAAAATGTTAATAGCACCTTCTTGGAATGTTTCTAAGCATCCCTGAAGTTAATTCCTGGATTTAATATTTTCACTAGTTTATCTTATAAAACCATACATCTGGTACTGGTTATCAACAATCAATGAACATAAATATCTGAAATATGAGACATAATTTACTAGAAAAATTTGCTTTCTGCTTTGAACACACTCACCGATCACATATCATTAGGAGAGTAGGTAACAGAAGTAGGGAATGCTGAGCTTTTTATAGCCTTCTAGGGAAGAAAGATTGGATTTCCTATGTGAATAATAACCCACTCTCCTACTTAATGCTGCATAGCTTATGGTCATGTGAACCAAGACAACTTTATCAAGTTAAGATAATTAATGGAATCTTCTTACCATCAAAGTTCACTTGTGAATGTCGCAAAATTATGAGGCTGTGTTGGTTTAACTGGGTCAGGTGGTCACTAGGCCATGGTCACAACACCCATCAGATTCAGTTTTTGTCTCTGCATAGTAAAATCAATTTATACAAAACCTTGAGACGGCTGTCTCAAAAACAATCTGTTCAAATGCAAGGCTCACTGAGATTGCTCTAAATTTCATGAGCTGAAATCCTCACAAGGCAACTCTGATCTATTGAATCATCAGAATACAAACATCATACAACCCACTTAAGACATGAAGATGAGAGCTGGGAGGTGATATCCTGCTTCCTGCTTTCATGAAGAGAATGAGTTGTTTGCTGTTGCCACAACTTATCTACGTGCAATTCAAGTAGTGCTTGAGGGTGCAGTCAGGATGTTGCATGGCCGCTGCTTTTGACTTATCTGTAGCTTGAAGAGGAAATATAACAACTCTGTGACTGCCCACTGATGGTAACCATTTCTTAGCTACAATGACTGATTGTGTGATGAGAATCATCAAACCATCTGATCTGAACTGAAGACAGTTTGGGCCAACTGAAAGAACATATAACTCATTCACCTTGCATGCTGAAACAAAAGCTATCAGGAAACAGGTTTTGTACAATAATAACTTCAGCAAGGTCTGGAGTAATGGACTAAATTTATCTGAATTAAGCCATGTTAAGATTCAGGACAGATTCCAGTTTGAAACAGACTGAAGGATTTTGGCATATTTAAATCAATATGGGTTAGTAGATCTGATGGATCTTTATCATGACTGATAATTTTTCTGCCAAGATGCCTGAATGTATCAGGTATCATGGAACTGTAGCCTTTGGTGATAACTGTTACCCACTTTTTGGTTGGCAGCACATTTTGGTTCACAGCAATGTTTCAAACCCACTTTGATGTGGCAAGAAAAACATTTTTATCTAGTTTATAAACAAGTGAGGCAGATACATTAACTACTGCTAATTTTTTTTTAATGACAGGATTTCGATATTGTAGGCAGTGGAATGTGCCTTGTACCAGCATGATGAAAGTATCACTGGTACTTGACTCTCAGAAATGAAAGCCTTAGCATTCCCTGGGTCACAGGTACATCCAAACAGCCTATTGTTAATCTCCTTGATTTTTATTAAATGGAGAAGCAGCTGATGGAGGTGGTGGAGGGCATTTCAAAGCCAGCAACACACAGTGCATCTCGTCAGCGTGGCTGGATGTGAGATTTGTGTGAAGTCTCCTGTTCATGGTCTGCTTTCATTTCAGGATGAACCATTCCCTGTGGCAACGATGACACAATGCCATCACTGCTATATAATTCATGACTGTGTGGGTAAGCGGTGAACATAGAAGAAGCTGACTCAGATGGACAATTTTATTGTATAGGCACAGACAGCTGGGTCATCATGAGTATGGCATGGTTACTACCAGTGCCGAATTAGTTGTTTTTCATTTTTCAGTCCCGTGGGCATGGTTGGCTGGATGGATCTATCACTAAAATCCCTGTCATAGTGTACTTGTGTAGCCTTATGCCAGACAAGAAGGAAGGATTCCAATAATTGTAACTGTACGTAGCCATAGTCACTGACAAATCTATCATTAAGATCGCTGCAATTGTATAGAAAAAGCTGCATTCCTGTTGAGATGAACAAATCACTAATATCCCCATAATTGTCACTGTACATAGTTGTAAGCATGGTAAGATGGACACATCTATCATGAAGATCTCTATGATTGTCAAAAGATGAAGCCCTAGGCCTTGCAAGATGGATAGATCTTTCAGTAAGGTCCCCTGATGGAGAAGGCTGGGTTGGCTGGAAGGATGGCTCATTCGGTTGGATAATCTTGGGTGGCTTCTGACAGCAATACTTTAGTCAAGGTTGGCTCTGTTGGATCCATTAAATCCCAATGTGCATGGACTTACAGGCCTGAAGACAATGCTTGGAGCATGCAGGAAGACTATTGCCACCTGGGCTACCTAAAAATGGTGGTACACTCTCCCAATGTGTTATATTTAATTGTAGGTTTAAAATTGTGCAGCAACATCACACTCTTTCTATGCCTTCGACTTATGAAAAACTGTAATCTGTACATTCTTGAGTCATATGGTGCACACACTGCAAGGTGTTGATGAAGTACATTTTGCAAATGCAAGGTATGGCTTGTGCACATCTTCCTTAGGTTTCTCTGCAACCACAAGATAACACAACATTCAATAAGAATGTATATATTAATGATGCAGTGTGTTAATAAGTTGCTAAAACAACATGTTACTAACTGGGTGAGCAAACAATAGAAAGTGTTCACAAAATCATGAATAACAAACAACATAAATCAACAGTACGACATTGTATCATGTGGTCTGAAAATGACCAAATCCAAGAAATTGAAAAAAAATCCAAAAAATATTTGCAAAATTCAAAAAATAATATTTACCACATTTTAGGGATGAATATTAATCAAATAAATCCCAAATCCTGGATGGATGACTCGAATTTATCACCAATTTGACTTGGTTTGATGGGAGGTGTCTCATACGAAGTTGTTGCACAGAAATAAAGCTTAAAAATCAGCAACAAAAGGTGGTGGCAAAGGGAGGTAATGGGCAAGAGTTATTGCCCCATTCTCTATGAAATGCAAAGAAAAGACAATTTTCATTATGTTAGTAAGGCTGTGTGGTGAAGGTAGAAGGCTTGTATCCTTTACGTTAATGTGATCGGGCAAAGTATTTGAAGGAGAAATATTAATTTATATTTGAAGTGAATACAGTGGATCTGAAACCCTTCTAATGCAGGTTCCTTAGATAAATATATAAGATAGGTATATGAAACCCTAAAAATAGCAGTTACACACCATACCATCAATTTCTTAATGGCATTTGCAACTTGACAGTGACAACTTGTAGCAATCTAGGTGCCATTTAATGTGCAAATTCTCCTATCCAATGAGCTATCACTCTTGAGACAGAGGTAAAGTCAAATTTTATATTTCATCTAGCCAGACATAGTCCCATAATGTCAACACTGACAGATACGATAGGAAATAGGGTCTCTGCAATTTCCACCATCTTTCCTCCAAAGTAATCCAGTTCAAACTTCCATTTCTAGAAAGCTACTCAGGTGCCCATATGAAAGGGAAAATGCCGATTGGCAACAGGAATTTGAAGGTTTCTACATCATGACCAAAGTCAGATTCCTTTGTGACATGTTCTAGACTGACAAAAGAAATAAATAGCTGAGGTATGCTAGATGTTAGTCAGTGCTAAATTTCACTGCATATTAATGCCAAAAAATGCACACTGATTTATTCTCAATGTACAATTCTGCATCTACTTGGCACAGGGACAAGTAAGTAGCCACATTTTACTCTGCCTGCCAATATTTACCCAGACAGAACAGAGGTAAGTTGTTTTTCCTTAGCCCTGTAAAAAGTCCATGGGTTCTAAAACAAATTCTGAGCATTCTAAGACTATGTTACGTTCTGATACAAATTCTAGAAGTTCTAAGACTAACTGTAGGGTTCTAAGACAAATTTTGAGAGTTCTAAGACTAAGTCTATGGTTTTAATACAAAATTCTAGGGGTTATGATACTAAGTCTGAGAGTTGTAATACATACTCCGAGGGTTCTAAGATTGTATATGAGGGTTCTAAGTCTAAGTCTAGGGTTCTAAGACAAATAATAAGGCTTCAAATACAAATTCTGAGGGTTTTGAAACTAAGTCAGATAGTTCTAAGACAAAGTATGCAGGTTCCAGGACATACCAGAGTGACCCATTCAAAATTCTGAACTGAGCATATGAGTGCCCGATCACTCTTTTTTTACAAATTCAGTAACTAAGTAAATACACTATTGTAAATGCTAAATGTATGATGCATGCTGTGATATGTATTGTGTTGCCACCCAAGTACTGTGATGCTTATTGTATCATGACCAAACATGCTGAGATATATATTGTGTAGCCAACCAAGTACTGTGATGCTTATTATATCATGACCAAACATGCTATGATATGTATTGTGTTGCCACCCAAGTATTGTGATGTTTATTGTATCATGACCAAACATGCGATGCACAGCTATAGTCATGACCATTATGGTTCGAAAAGAAATATCTATATCTAATCATATTTATGGAAGGAAAAATTTCAGATTCCTCCCAAATAATTCTGCAATGATGTGTAGATGTCTATATCCAAGAACATATCACTCTCTAAATACTGTATAGGCTGCTTCTCTTGCAATCACATTCATATGGTATTTCACTGAACAATACAAAGTGAAACCATGAAATCTCGATTAATTTTTAACTGATAATGGTTATAATATTAAGAATCTATATAGTATAGTCTTGAATATTATTTTATAGAACTATGTAATAAATATGATGCATGTCCAAATATAAACCTGGTAAAGGCGGTGCAGGATTTTCAATGTAGTTACAGGTGTAATGTCTTTCACATTCTTGAGCACTCTTTGTTCTCAGCTGATGTGAGACATCTGCCCTGAAAAGTAGATCAGATATGGGTAAAAAAAATTGCTAACCATAAAGAGTCAATGATGCAAGTCTAAAACTGCAAAAAGTTAAAAAGTGGACCATGAAGACATAAAAAAGGTACACTGTGGAATTTTAGTCTGATACTTATGTATGACAAGATGCCATGTTTACAACTAGAATCAACTGATGACAAGGCAGATGAAAATTTCTTTGGCCATAATGTTACTGATGATCTCTTAAAAGAAGTAAACAAATAATTTTGATAATTTATCCCAATCCACTAGTCCACAGACCAGCATAAAATGAAATTCAGTCCTCTTTTAACGTGTTCATTGGTTCAATTACAGCACTTTATGTGTGCAAATCAAGTTATAAAAACATAGCTGTAGTATTCATATTAGTTGAGTGAAACATGCTAAGTTTAACACGAGATGCAACTACTTCTTCACTATTTTGTACAAAATTGATTAGTGCATATAAACTTGATTTAGAATAAATCATTAACTTTAACTGAATTTATTAACTTAATCATTATATTTCTAATTATTACGGTATATCTGAATAACACATACACACACTCACCTGCCATCCATAACACGACCTTCTCAATAAGGCAGTTGATATTTTTTTCCTTAAGTAAGATTAGTTTTAAGTAAGGTGTAACAAAACAGCATCAACTGCTTTTGTGAAGTTTGAAAACGTGCATTTAAAAAGTTCAAAAGTGTAATTTGAGGTTGATGCAGTGACGGTAAACATTATGTTTATCTAACACATTTATAAAGCACACTTAAACCTTGATTACATCCAGTACAGTTTCACAAATTGCAGTTCCAAACCATAAGAAGCTCAATGGCTTCTTGATATCTCTCAACCAGCAGCAGAGAGGGTGAACCCTACAACTTTGTAGAGACCTTATTTTTGAAAATTAAGGGTTCCTACGAAGGCTGAAAAAAGAAGTTTTTGCCTTAATAATGAAAACTTCTTTAATTGACCAGATTTTTTCACAATCTGGTCACATACGTATGTCATTCACCCTCTCTGCTGCTATAAATTAAACAGCCAGTATAGGTATTATCAATAATGAGTACTGGAGAACCACACTCAGCTAAATTAGCTCGAGAGCGACTAGAGGCAATTAAAAAATATCTACCCGTTCGTGATTCTGTTAAGCAACAACTACAATCGCGTCAGGAATCTCAAGCTGAATTTGAAGAGGATACAAAAAAATTATTTAAACCTATCACTGAGACCACTAAAGGTATTCAACCTGTGTTAGAGAAAACCGCTGAAGTAACTGGAAAAATAGCAGAAGGAACTGGAAAAATAGCAGAAGGAACTGAAAAAATAGCAAGAAGAACAAAAAAGACAAAAAAAATTTTACGTGAACTTCCAGCCGAAATAGCTGCTGCGATGCCAGTTCCGGAAATTCTTGAAGGTATTGAACAAGTTCGTGGTGAAATAGGTGACATAAAGGGTCGTATACAAGAACCAGAAGAACCAGAAGAACAAGAAGAACAAGAAGCGAGGGGGAGAGTTGCGTTGAGTGATAAATTTACCGAAGATGCTATTACTGTAATTAGAGGGTATGAAACTTTAGGAATTTTAGTTATGAATGCTGTGAAAAGCTATGATAATCGAAAACAGTTTTTAAAATCTGAATATGCTGATAAATCTATAAGCCGTGGAGACTGGTACAGATGGATATTTCGCATACATTATGACGTTGATCAGGCTAGAAATAATGATACAAGATTTATTGAGTATATGAATGCAATAGATGCATATATAAGTTATATGCAATTACCACCAGAACAACAACAACAAGTAATGAAACAACAACAAGAACGACAACAACAAGCACAACAACGAGAACGACAACAACAACAAGAAAAAATAAAACAACAACAAGCACAACAACGAGAACGACAACAACAACAAGAAAAAATAAAACAACAACAAGCACCACCAAAACAAAAAACATTTGAGCAATCACTTCGTGATTATCCAGTATCACCAAAACCATCGAAACCAAGTAAAAAAGCACCATCAAAAC